>ML822039.1:51980-91599 GCA_009831015.1 Picea engelmannii | reverse complement strand
TTATTAAACACTCAAATCATTGAATTCATGTAAGAGGTTGGGTGAGGAAGTCGACCCACTTAGTTATGACAACATGGGTTGAGTGTAATCATCCTTGGGGGAAAGAGTAAGAGTCAAGCAAGCATGGGAGAGGAATATTTTTCGAGTAGGAAGGAAGAACAATTTTTAAAATTAGAAAGAAGAGAGGAAAAACACAACCGAGTACTATAGAAGAGTGGCCAATCATATGGTGTATGGAATATAGCTTGCTGAAGTTGGAAATTGTGTTAAGAATGAGGTTAGTATGCCTACGAATGATTTATTATTGAGGAAAAATTACCCAAGATCATTTGTAAATGTTGTGTGAGCATTCCTATTTCAATTTGATTTATTTAAGCCCCTAATAGAGATATTCCTGGTCGGTCTATGCTAGATCCATGGGGGGGATGGAGATTGTTTTAGGGACTGCAGTGCAGAGAAGGAAATCTCATCCCTTGGGTTGTGTTAAATTACAGGGAAGAGGGCTGGGTGGTTGATATTGTTGTAGGAATCTTGTCACTATGTTTTAGTAGATATTTGAGTTGTTAGAGTGGTCTGTAGACACCTATAGAAGCCTATATGTCCTTGTGGACTCATAGCCCTAGCTCAGGGGTGGCTTGTTGCAGAGAGAATTGGTGCAACAGAGCCTACGGTTGGGAGGAACGTTCTTCATTTGTAGCCCTTTGTGTAAAAGAATTTTAAAAAGATAAGTGTTTTAATCACTATGTTATTTATTGTTTGATGATGTGATAAAATGTTGCATTTACTCTATATTTTGTATATATGAATGTTGTTATGTGTATTTGAATGTTGTTGTACATGCTTAAACCATTTGCATTCACATTTTTATTTATTTATGATAACAGCATGTATGTGTGTCACGTTTCACATATTTTTCCTCATTTAAATCAACATGTTAGTCAATTTGGTAGTAATGTGGCCCGACCTGGGATTTGGGTACATTACAGATTGGTATCAGAGATACATTGTGTAGTAGTGTGCCTCAATGAGGGATCTAGGGACATTACAAATTGATATCGGAGCTTATGGTTCAACACTAGACCCATATGGGCCAAAGACGAGCATGAATTTGGTAAATTCAATGTTGCAGGGTTTGATCTGTGTTGAATTTGGGGGGAAATTGTAAAATCATAGTGAAATCCCCAAATTTATAACCAAAATCAAGTAGAATTTACACTCAAAATGGTTTAAGAGATGATTAATTGCTTCGATCTGCAAGTTGTAGAGTTAAAAATTGGCGTGAGAGTCAAATTTTCATTTTTTCATGGCATCTGAGGAGTTTAGTGAATCAATGACCCAGATTTCATTTGAATTGGTGACCAACGACCAAGATTCATTTCGGGTTGGTTAAAATTTCCAATTTCACCAAAGACAATTTCACGGTTCATCGAAAAATTTCAAGGTTCAACGAAATTCGACAAAGTGGGAACAAAACATAGTTCATAGAAAATCGTCGATCATTAAAGGAGAAAAGTGGAAGTCACCGAATATTTCAGAGTTTGGCGAAGTTTGGGGAATCGATGGTCCAAATCACATTCGATTTGGTGATCAACAGTCGAGATTCGTCTGCAAATTTGGCAAATTTCAATGGATCCATGGTTGAGATCACGTTGATCTTAATATCAACGGTCCAAATCCAATGTGGATTTGGTTAGAAACATCTAAGTTAAATGAGTTTGGAAATGTGAAGGGAATTATGTCGATCACCGATGAAGTTTTTCGAGGTTGCCAAAAAAGTGGGGACCTTTTCCTTGGTCAACAATAACTGATATATTTTTTCCCCTATAATCAATATATTTTTTCTCAATAGCCAATGGACCTTTTCACCAATCAAAGTTAGACATTTTTGCCAATTTCCAATAGACATTTTTTAATCGATCGTCGATAGGAAGGTTTTCGCCAATCATTGATAGGAAGGTTTTCTTCGATCATTAATACAAAGGTTTTCATCTATCATCGATAGGAAGGATTTCTCTGATCGTTGATACAAATATTTTTGTTGAGTGCTAATACAAATGTTTTCATCGATCATTGATAGGAAAGTTTTCATCAATTATTGATACAAAAGTTTTCACAAATCATCGATACAAAGGATTTTGTCAATCGCCGATAGAATAAATCTTTGGATCATCGATGGAAGAAATAAGTCAATCGTTGATGAAGGGAAAGGAGGATGATGACATGTCTGAGCCAAGGTATGAAAGTTGGAAATCAATATCCATGTGCCATTCTATGTTAGCCATATTGCCACATCATCAAAGATGATAGTTTAAAAACAAAGTTTGGAGCCAAAAAATTGTTTTGGCCATAACATAAGCATAAAAACTTAGAATCAAACAAAATTTAAAGGGTATGTTCATGAAGATGAAGGCTATGAAAGTGGCAATGAGGGTCATTGATAATTTCTTCTTAAATCTTCTAGAAAACACAAATTAGTGGTTTTTGAAGATATGGGTCGTGCTTGGCGACTGAGACCTAGATAAAGATGATTTTTTTATAGCGTCTAAAAAGTAGGCATGAAGATACCTAATTGGGATTTTGGAAAAATTCAAAAGGTTTTTGAGTGGGGATGCCAAAATAGGGAAAAATCCACTAATCCTAGATACTTTTTGGGGAATTTTGAAATCTTCGAAGGAGGAAAAGGGACCCCATATCACAAGTCTGGAAAAATTTTCTAGTCAACATTTTACGTCCTAAACAATCTAAACAACTTTGTCTTTAGGATTTTTTTCCCAGTTTTGCTCTGTTTGGGAGATAACCAGTTTTAGCTAAAAATTTAGACTAGAAAAAATGTAAAAGCACAAAGTTGTCAATTCTACATTTGTACAGAATGTAATTGGAGCATCAAATTCCAAATCCAAAATTTGTTGTGTATTCCCAAGCATAAATCCTATCTATGCCCGATACACAAGTTTTTCTGATTCCTTACCAATTTTCTTCTATAGGTGGTTGAAAATGGCTTCTCAGATAAATTGAATCAGTAAGTGTTATGTTCCACAATAAATCTGGAAATGTAACTTCATAAATAACTCAAATCATTCACCAAATATTCAACAAAAGAACATAGATAAAACCCTTGAGGTAGGGTAACGCCATATATTATTCCTTACGAAAGGAATGCACTCCCAAACAATACTTGCTTGCTACAATACCAATATACTTCACTATGCTCCAATACATCGCTTAGACTTATTTATATAACACTCTCTATCTCCTAGGAACATTTTGTAGAAGGAACATTCTAGAAAGTCTTCTCACGTTTATTATGTTCACATTAAGATATCTAACTACCATAGTGGGCCTTATTTAATAATATAGTGGACCTAGTCCACCATACATTGAATGAACTCCATTATGATCACTATGGTCCCTTCATCGCCCCCCCCCGCCCCCCCACCCATTATCTCCCTAGCTACACTACAGTAAGAACATGGCACAATTGAGTAAAAATTGCCAAACCTGTGAAACTATAAATTTTTGCTCAGAACTCATATTGTGGCATGAGTACAATCATTGGAAAGCTGATTCAGAGGAAAATGTGTCTAAAGAACCAGAATTTGGACTAGTGTATTTGTGTTCTTCATAAATTGAGATGAAGAATGACCTATATCCTAATTAATAAATATTTTACAATGTGCACAATTCTAATAGTAATTGTTGCATGCACATTTTTGCAGAATTTGAGGTATAGGAAAGACATAAGTTAGGTTTATAAATGAGGACTAAATATATGGATGACACAAAAGGTTATTACAACCATGGATATGGAATTAGAGAATTAAATATCAGCCTAAAAAATGTAGAAACATAGTCCAATGGACATAGAAGTAGGGTGGACCTTGTAGAGTTGATGAAGAGATTGTAGAGGTAAGTGCAAAGCTATAGAGCAGATAATGAAAGATTGATAAGAGTTCAAGAGGAGCATAACCAAATTAATTCTTAGCTTATACAGAATTTGGATAACCTGAAAATACAAATAAATAAAGAGTCAAGCATAAGACACGTGGATAGTGCAGGGCATGCGAAAGAGCACATATCTCATGATAGGAGGGATGCCTATAGGCGTGAAACCCTAGTCGCAGACCACCGAGCCAAAGCGATGGGTCTGCGCATGGTGGTTTTTTGATTGATGGTGTTCGTACTCTCTCCTGGGTGTGGCTTTGGCGTGCCTCATACCATCAATCTGTTGCATTGGGTCTGCGCGTGGAGGATTCTATGATCGCTGATGGTTGTTCTCTCTCCTGGGTGTAGCTTTGGCGTGTCTATGGTGTGGCTTGTTTTGTGCTGGTCAGGACTTGTTCCACTTTGTTGTGTTTAGGTTATGTGGAGCTTCGTTTCCTGTGTTCGACCTGTCTTTTGCGTGGATCTGGGGCTGGATTTCTTCACTCAGATCTTCTACTCTGGTGGCCTGGGGATTGCTTTTGAGGCCATCCTTTTTGCAATCGATTTTTCTTTGTGGGCGGCCCCTCTCTTTTGGAAAATGTATTTGTTGTCTCCTTTTTGATCACCCTCTCTAGTTTGGGGGCATTTTTCAGGGTCTGATGTATACCCTTTTCTCCATGGTTCCAGTTTCAAAGTTATTGATGTTGAGTTCTGAATTTTTGATGTCGGGATTCAGGGTTTTGGATCCTCTCTTTTTCGATAACAATGTATGTTGCTTTGACCTGGTCCTTCCTGCTTCTAGGTTTTCATTGGAGGATTTCAATGATGTTTTCTCTCGATAAGGTTTTTTGGGTTTTTTCCACTCATGTTTGCAATTCCTCTCTTTGGTGATGTTGGTTTGTTCAGGGTTCGATGTATGCTTAGATCATGGTCCTTTTGGAGGGTGTTGGTGACTCTCTCTTTCTCATATCAGTTGGGGGGTTTGGCCAGAGATTTGAGGTCCTTTCTGAAGGAGTGCAATGTTGATTTGTTGATACTTTGAGGTCCTTTTTGAGGGCGTGCAGATTTTTGGTTTCTCTTTTTCTGGTGTTTGTAGGATGGGGTCTTCTATGGTGTTGTTTCCTTCTGGTTCTATTGATGTGAGAGATTCATGCCACTCTGACCTGGTCCTTTTGACATCTGATGTCTTGTTTGGGATTGATTTCTTGGTGCGCCTATCGTGGAGGGGTTTCTTGTTCTTCAATGGTTGTCTTCCCTGCTCTTTTATTGTATATTTCTTTGTGGCTCGTTAGCCAGATTCAATCCCCCTTTGGGCTTCTATTTTTTGATCACTTTACCCATGGTTGGGTTGTGCTTAAGGAACCTACAAATTTTATTTTATTTTTCTCTTCGAATGAATATAATTACTTTTTTTTTTGCGGAAAAAAAAAGAGGAGGGACGACTATAGAGGGTTGAGGCACTCAAGAAGTGCTAGTAGGAATCACCATTCGGCTAGATGTTCAACTAGAAGAGCACTTGCATTTTTAGAATAATAAAGTAGCCCAACTATATCCCCTGTCAGACATCAAAGGAAAAGGATTGAGTTAGATAGTTTGTGAGGAGATTTTAGGAGGCTCAAGCCACCCACATTCAATGGAGGGCATAAGAAGGGTGAAGAAGTGGGAGCTTGGTTGTTGGGCATGATAAAATATTTTCATTTGCACAATCATTTATCAAATATGGAAGCAAAGGTTGCCATATATCATATTCAAGGGAAAACTTCCATGTGGTGGGACCAATTGAAGAAAGTCAAGCATATTGATGAAAATAGAATCTCTTTGAAGTATTTTAAAAAGTATTTTCAGAAGCAATACCTATTAGAACATTATTATGATAAGAATATGCAAGAGTTCTTTGAACTTAAGCTTGAGAACATGACCATGGAGGAGTATGAGAAAAATTCTTGAAACTCCTAAGGTATGTGGTTTACATCGTGGATGAGAAGGTTGAAATTTAGAGGTTCTTGAGTGGGTCACATTACTCTACAAGGATAAAATTCAGTTTGACGAGCCCGAGAATTTAGAAGAAGCCATGAGAAAAGCTAAGCATTCGTATGAGCAGAGTAAGGCAAGACCATCTTTTCAAATAGCTTGGGATGACAAAAAGAAAGGAAAGATGGATCATAGGAAGAAAGGATTCAAGACACCTTTCCTTAGGAATAATTCATAGTCATACAAACAAGGGAAGAAAGCACAAAATGAGCCCCATATGACAAATTCCTTGGGTAAAAGGCCAAGGAAACAACCTATAAAGTGTTGGGGATGCGAGGGGAACCACATGTATAAATATTGTCCTCATAAAGGAGATAGGATGAGGATTGTGCATAACCTTCAAGACGCTGATACGATGGAAGAGATGGGCAGGAGCGTGCTAAGAATTTATGCATCCTTAGACAATAGACAAGCAGATTATCAATCCCACATGATTGAGGTGGAAGGTAGATTGATAATCAACCCATAGTTATTTTGATTGATTCCAAATCTAGTCATAGATATACAAATCTTAATATGGTTGACATATTTAAATTGAAGAGATGTAAGAATGAAAAGTATTGGTTGGTTCAACTAGCCACTGTAACCGAGAGAAGAATCATTGAGCTTGTTAAAGATTGTGTAGTGAATATGAATGGAGTCAACACTAAGGGAGATTTGAAAATCATACCATTTGGGTCATATGACTGCTTTATTGGTATGGATTGGCTGGAAAAACATCATGTTGTCCTAGATTGCTACAACAAGGCTTTCACATGTCTGGATGAGGAAGGAAATTCAAGGAAAATTCAAGGTATTCCAAGGCCTATATCTGTAAGAGAGATTTTAGCATTGCAACTGATTTTTTTTAGAAAAGGGTGCCAAATATATGCAGCCCATATCGAAGATCCAACCAATGATGAAGTACCGAATCTTGAATATTATCCAATATTGAAGGAATATGAAGATGTGTTTTGGGAATTGCTATTATTTCCACCAAAGAGAGACATTGATTTCTCTATTGACTTGATGCTTGGAGTTGCCCTAGTGTCCAAAACTCCCTACATAATGAGCACACTCGAACTGAAAGAGTTGCAGATGAAGCTAAAATATTTGTTGAAGAAGGGGTACATACAACCAAGTGTTTCACCTTAGGTGATATAGGTGGAAATCGGTGGCCACCCACCTATTTCACTGGCTCAAAATAGGGGTTTCCACCTTGGCAGTTTTTCTACAGCTTTTCGGGTCCTAAACTTCCAGGGTCGTTTTGAGGCCCTAAACAAAGTTTAGTCAGAGTGTGATGAAAAAATGTGTATTCCTCAGATAGACCTTTCAAACGAGCTATCGTGCACCCCAAACAAAGATCGTATGCAAAAGTTACGCCCTTGGGAAGTTGACGTACCAACTACCCCCATCTGGGCCCGCAAACCTTTTGGTTTTTCATCTTCCGAGGTTAGGGTTTTGGATTTTATTTATGTTAAAAAGGCCTCTAGAGCCTCATTGTAAACATCATCATCTTCTTGCGAATGAGCGTAGCCATCACATCTCTTCTCAAAGATAAGCTGCCACCATTCTAGCGAGTCATTCACCCTGTAATTTTACAGTTTATGTACATTCTCTCATTAATAAAAAATGTGCATTATTGTATCTATGTGCTTATTGAAATATCTCTGTATATTTCATTGTTATATCTCAACCTTCATTTCATTCTAAAAATAATCTGGATCAGTGGTATCAAAGCATGCTACTCCTTTTTGTTTCTTAGTGCATGTCCTCGACGAGGTCAAGGTATAGAGAGTCGGGTCTTGAGACAATTTCTCTTGAGGACAACCAATCTCGCCAGCCCAAGAGGCCTCCCATGGTGGAAGAGAAGAGGAATGAGGGAGCATAATATCCCATCAAGATGTTTCTCGTGGAAGCCCTCATGCAACAGAGGAATGAGATGTTGGAGAAATTTTCCCAAATATTTCAACGATTTCCAACAATAACATGTGTGTCTTCATCAAGCAGTCGCTTTGGATATGCTACGCCATTCAAGGTACAAGTTAATTTTTATGTTCCCGTATTTGAAGGTTAGATCGATGCAGATGCTTTGGAAAAATGGTTAAATTTGCTAGAAGGTTATTTCTCTGTTCACAATTTTTTCGATAGAGAAAAGATCACCTTTGCACTCCTTAAGGCTCTCCCCCATGTCAAACATTGGTGGGAAATTTACTAGGATAAAAATTCCACAGAGGAGTTTGGAATATTTGGGGCCGAGCCCATTTAAGATTTTTTTATGGATGTGGTCAAGGAGCAATATTACCATGTGGGAAACTATGATGACCAGTACATGAGATGGACCACGCTGCATCAAAAGCGTGACCAAACAGTGTTGGAGTTCACAAATACCTTCCATACCTTTCACACCAAGTAGGGTATGAAAGACTTTGAGTGGCATTTGGTTCTGAAATACCGCTCTACACAGGTACATGGAAACCAAAATGAAGTTTTTGGACATCTCATCACTAGGATCCGCTTATAGATATGTTGTCAAAATCGAGCATAAATTTAAGCAACAGAACAAGAGAGAATCTGGGTCTACAAATACGCAACAACCAAAGTATGGTAAAGGAAACCCTAACTCATAGAATAGTCAACCTCAAGACAAGCAGCCCAAGCTACAGAAAAAGAATGGTAACGAGAAGACGAAGAAGGACACTGGGAAGTGGTGTGACTTCCACAAAATTCCTTGTCACAACACTGATGAATGTCTCTCGAAACAATCATTGGTGGTCGAGCTCAAATAAACAAATCTGAACCCTGACTCAAACTCTGATTCAGACAATAATAAAAGGAGACAGATAATTGATGCAAAACCCACTGCTATTGTCGTGACCGCAACAATCCAACCAAAAGAACCAGAGGATCCTGAGGAGGGGGAGCTCCTTTTCCATTCAAAGATGTGGGTGAAGGGAACCCCGTTGCATTTTATTGTTGATAGTGAAAGACATAATAACCTCATCTCAACAGAGGTCATCAAGCAGTTGGATTTGCAGACAACACCACACCCACAACCATACAACATCACATGGCTCCGCCAGGGACGAGATCTTCGTGTCAGCCAATAATGCCTCCTGTCATGTGATGTTTCCCCACTGGAAGTATGTGATGTTATGTTAGGCCAACCATATATGTGCAATCATCATGCTGTTTATGAGTCTCGACCCCATAGTGTCATTGTTACTCTGGGGGTTAAGTCCTACAGGATACTAGAGATAGTTCCAACCACTGTACCGAAAAAAATGCAGCAAAGTAATCTCTCATACCGCAAAATTTATCCTCTTCACAACATGGTTAGAAGAGAAGGACACTGCAACCAATACATCCTCGACCCAATACCCTTCTATCCAGCAGAATCAGATCAACAAGATTATAGAAGAGCACCAAGATATTCCTACTGCACCTACGAAGGTGCCTCCAGACTGCCCAGTCAAACCAAGTTATCATAAATCCCTTCATGTTCTTCATGTTGTATCTTCACTGACAGAGTCCTCCCACACTCCAATAGATCATGCAACCAAGTTGGTTAAATCGATCCAACCCCTCCAACAACAGGTTCATAACAACCTTCAACAAGCTAAGCAGGACAACTTCTTCAGCAAGGCAAGAAACTCACCAAGGTTGAGATTCAACAAAATTTTCCCTGGGAACTTCACGCAATGGAGACCATTTCTTTCTAAGGGGGGAGGATTGATCCAGGTGGAAATCAATGTCCAAACACCTATTTCACTAGTTCAAAACAAGGGTTTCCACCTTGGCAGTTTTTCTATAGCTTTTCGGGTCCTAAACTTTTGGGGTTGTTTTGAGGCCCTAAACAATGTTTTTTGGGCCCGCCACAGTCACACTGTGGGTTTTATCTAGAGTGTGAGGGAAACATGTGTATTCGTTGGATATAAATTTCAAACAAGCTATAGTGTTCCCCAAATGTAGATTGTATGCAAAAGTTACGCCCTTGGGAAGTTGACGTACCAACTACCCCCATTAAGGCCCGCAAACCTTTTGGCGTTTCATATTTAGGGGTTAGGTTTTTGGATTTTATTTATGTTAAAAATTCCTCATTATAAACATCACCATCTTCTTGTGAATGAGCATAGCCATCACATATCTTCTTAGAGATAAGCTGCCACCATTCTAGTGAGTCATTCACTCTGTAATTTTACAGTTTCTGTACAGTCTCTCATTAATAAAAATTGTGCATTACTGTATCTCTGTGTTTATTGCAATATCTATGTTTATTTCATTGTTATATCTATGCCTTCATTTCGTTCTCAAAATAATCAGGATCATTGGGGTACCCCAATGATTTTTGTAAAGAAAAAGAATGGAACTCTAAGGTTATGTATTGGCTTCAGACAACTGAATAAGGTTATAGTAAAGAACAAGTACCCTTTTTCAAGGATTGATGATCTTTTTTATCAGTTTAAGGGAGCAAGGATATTTTCCAAGATTGACTTGAGATTAGGTTATCATCAAGTGAGAATTAGAGAAGAAGATACTATTAAGACATCCTTTCAGACATTGTATGGTCATTATGATTTTGTGGTGGTGCCATTTGAGTTCACAAATGCACCCACTACTTTTGTGTGTTTAATAAATGGAGTGTTCAAATATTACCTAGACAAATTTGTTATAGTCTTCTTGGATGATATTCTTATTTACTCCAAGATAAAGGAGAATCATGATCAACATTTGAGGATGGTGCTACAAGTGTTGAGAGAACACCAATTGTATGCCAATTTGAACAAGTGCACTTTTTATTAGAAGAAGATCCACCGTTTGGGCCACATTATCTCAGAGGATATCATAGTAGTGGATCCAGAAAATATTGAAGCAATTAAAAGTTGACTAGCACCAAAGAATATTTCATAGGATAGATAATTTATGGGTCTCGCTAGTTACTACAGAAGATTTATTGCAGGTTTTTCCAAGATTGCACACCCGATCACTTCCTTGAAAAAGAAAGGAATAAAATTGGAATGGACTACCGAGTGTGAAGAGATTTTCTAACACTTGAAGGATTTATTAACCAATGAACCTATCTTAAATGTTGTAAATCAAAATGAGGATTTTGTTATGTGTATAGATGCATGTAAAGAAGGGCTTGGTGGAGTCCTTACTCAAAATGGGCATGTAATTTGCTACGAGTCAAGAAGGTTGAAGGAGCATAAAAGGAACTATGCCACATGTGACTTAGAGTTGGTAGCCATAGTTCATGCCTTAAAAATGTGGATGAATTATCTCATGGGAAAAAAATTGAGTTGAGAACAGACCATAGTGGTCCAAAATATTTTTTTAGACGACCAACATTAAATGTTAGACAAACTAGATGGCTAGAATTCCTCAACGAATATGACTTTGACATCAAACACATTAAGGGAAAAGAGAATAAAATGGTTGATGCACTTAGCATAAGGGTGCATGAAATGCATACTACAACCATTAATATGTACATTTTAGATTTAAAATACACAATTTTAGAAGCTGTAAAAATAGACCAACATTATGCACAAGTTAAAGAAAGCTTACAACATAGTAATGTACACCAAAAATTTAAAGTTTAGATGTTGGAAGGGGATGTAATTCTCTTGTACAGGAACCAAGTTTATGTTCCTAATTCCCAGGAGTTGAGAAATTTAGTTTTAAAACAGATGCACAATGTGTCATAGGCTAGACATCAGGGGTACTAGAAAACAATTGTAGTTGTAAGAGATCAATATTATTGGTCATTAATGAAGAAAGTTTTAGCTTATTTTATTGGTAGATGTATGGAATGCTAGAAGGTAAATTTTGATTCCAACAAGATTGCTACAATGATTGCTTATTCCTGAGTGGAAATGTGAAGTGGTTACTATTGATTTCATTACCAAGTTTCCCAGGACAATAAGAAAACATGATTCCATCATCGTAGTAGTGGACAAGCTTACGAAGGATGCAAATTTTATTCCAGTCAAGATGACGCATAAGGTATCTAGCATTGTAGAAATTTATATGAGTGAAATTGCTAGGCTACATGGTGTTCCTATGGCAATTGTATCTCACAAAGATACCAAGTTTAATTCCAATTCTTGGAAAGGGTTGTTTAAAGGATTTGGAACAAATATAAATTTCAACACAACATATCATCCATAATCAGATGGGAAGATAGAGAGGGTCAACCAAATAATTTAATATATGCTAAGAATGTATGTAATGGATGAGTGGTCCAAAATCAGATCCATGAGCTTGATGGGTCTTAGATAGGCCTAAAAATCAATTTTCTCATAATGGCTTCAAAACGGACGTGTGCGCAGGCCTCGTCGATACGAACCCAACGCAACTTGAATGGGCTCAAACAAACGTCATATGCTCAAGTTATGGTGATCTGTTTGTTTTGCCAAGCAAGCAAAAAAATGATGACTGTATAGTCCGTACAATCCCACGTGGAAACTGACTGTACAGGTTGTACGATCGTACAATTGACATGGCAGGAACATTTGGCACTGACGTGGTAGGGTCTATACAACTGACGTGGCAGGCTGACTGGGTGTATAGATGCTGATGTGGACATGACAGGTGGACCAATCTAGGGGTGACACATGTCATCACTGCAAGGGTGACACGTGGCATGCCCGTAAATATGATGTGGCATGCTCGTACGGAGACACGTGGCACACCCGTACATTGACACATGGCAAACAATGACTGGGCAAGTAGTGCTGACAGGGCAGATGATGTGGTATAGTTGGACCAATTGACGTTTGACATTTAGCATCAGATTCGGGAAATGGAGAGGTACCACGTGGCCCAGACATGGGCTGTCACGTGGCACCCATGGATTGGTTCAATGATCTATGCAAATTTTTTTTGGACCCAACAAGTTTCGATTGCGCGACCTCTTGTACGGATTAGTGACTTGGCAGGGGTCGGGTCTACCAACCCATCTGTCATTTGGTGCTTGTTGTGTAAAGGGGAAACTTTATATTTAAGTTTGATATGTAGACATGCGGGCAGAGGTAACGGATGGGGCCTAGCCCCAACCCCCAGTCACAAGTCCTGCCATATGCCCTCCAGTATGACTCTCCTCCCTTTACATTTTGGCGTGCACGAATATGACAACTGTTCCAGCTCCCGATTCCATGGGAAAATTCATATGACCCGGGCTCCTCCAGACTTGGCGTGGGTAAACAGTTAGCACCCGGTCGGGCGGGCTTTCCCGTCGAACAGGGTGCTAATCCAATGTCTATTTGTTGGAGGGCTTAACCCATTTGCGTGTGGAAAGGGATAAGGCCTGGCCACATGGGCCAAGCCACACGACCAGGTGCCAACATGTTTAAATATTAGTTGTAAAGTGGGTTCTGCACTATATTATAGTGATTTTTGTTGATTTTATTCAACATTTTGGAGATTTTTGGCCAATATTGGGGGATATTGGGCACTTTGTTTGAGGCCAGATCTTGGGGGGAAGTTGGGAGATGGTTACCAACTTCAGATCTATATAAACCAGGCCTTCTTGAGGCTATGAAGGACATTCATAGCAGGTTTATGCTGAAGATTTGCCAAACCAAAGCCATTTTTATGCAGGGAAGATGTTGAGGAGCGCACCTTTGCGGGCCATTTCTGGGAGCTCCGGTCATCCGATTTCAGTGTCGTTTCTTCTGTTGGGTTCTAAAGATATGGTAGAACAAGACCAAATTAGTTTTTTAACCTTTTGGCACTACTGTGTTGAAATTTTAAATCTTTTAACATAAATAAGAAAGCCTCACCCACTGAGACAAAGGCCCAGAGACGTAGGTGAGATTGCCGAACTCCGTTATCACATTGGTGTTATGGTTTGCTATTGTTTTATGTTTCTTTTTAGATCTATATATGTTTATGTGGATGTCATATTTCTTCCTCTTTCATTCAGCTTCCTAATTGGTTAATTAACACATGCATAATATATCAACCATTTTTGTATAAAATATATTTTTGGATCAAGTGGTATTAGAGCTAGTTGACATTTGGATTTGAGTTTTGCATGTTAACCAGGGAAATGCTACATCGTGGTGAAGGCAAGCTTGTTGAAGATAATCCATTGATTGGATTGAGAAAGAGAACTTCTCAAAGCAAGAAGATGGCATCGGAAGAGGGACTTTCTCAGGATAAGAAAGAGTTTTGGAAAAATTTCTTCGCCATGTCGGAGATGATGAAGGTTTTGTATGAGGATTAATTGGAACAGAAGAGACCAAATCTGGGTGAATCTTCAAAGGGAAAAAGTGAAGAAGGATAGGATCCTCCTCAAATTCCTCCTTCACCTCCATCATCACCTCCTTCTTCTCCAATTTCAAGTTCTAAATCCAATGCAAAGAAACATGTCCATAAACATAAGAATGAGATGCCTTTATTAAAACTTGATGTTAAATTCGAATTACCCATGTATGATGGTGAAGTTAATGCTGATAGACTTGAAAATTGGGTTAGATAGATGGAGGTTTATTGGAGTGTGCAACAGATCAAGGATGAGGCAACTCATATCAAGTTGGCATCGCTTAGACTTGCAGGCACAACACTCATCTGGTGGCAAAGCAAGTTGCAAAATGGCACACAACAAGTGGGTAATGTATTTCCATCATGGCAAAGTTTCATTTCTGCACTTAGAAATCAATTCTATCCTTTTGGTTATAAAGAGAAAGCGTTAATAGAATGGAAAACTTTAAAACTAAAAAAGGGACAAACAATGCAAGAATACACAGATGACTTTCGTAAAATGGCATTGATGTTAGATATTCCTTATTGTTGCAACTGTTCGCCTCCCTTTCTTTTCCTTGAACCACTTCAGTCTCTTCTCAGGATGCAATTGCCAACAATGATCCTCATCATGCCCCTCTTTCTTGCAATGCTTGCAAGAGGGATTATCTTCCTTTCTTGTCACTACATTTGCCTTCTTTCCATGCCACTTCCTTTTGTCCTCTTTCTTTGAAGACGATTCCCCTGATACACGAACACATGTTTTCCCTGCTTCAATGTACGACGCTTGAACATAAACGTCATCAAGATTAGTTGGTCCAAACATGAATAAAATATTTCGAATATGTGCAGGTAAACCTACGATACACTTCATAAGAGTTTCTTGGGTATGTAAAAGAATATCTAACATCAATGCCATTTTATGAATATCTAACACCATAGGGGAGCAACGCTCCAACCATTCTTCAGGACTTCGACATCACAAATCCAATACAAGGCATAAAAATTACTAGCATAAGTAGTATATTGAGTTACTTGTAAGATGTTACTTGTAATATTATCCTTCGTGGTTACAGGCTCCCATGAGATCATCAAATACTCTGGTCCTGTCGGTCCACAATCACGACACTCTCGTCACACTATTGGATAACATGACAATCACCACCTCACAACGTGCAATCATTGCATTAGTAATTATATCCACATTTCAAAGAAAGAATCCACATGCTAACTCTTGCATGGCATTGTGAGAATAAAATATCATTGTCATCATCACATCTTGAGTAGTAAAATACCACATGCTTCTTGCATGTCATTTTTAAACATCTCATCATAAAAACTGCATGTAAGTACCACATGCCATCAGATAATGACATATTGTCATAATATTATAACATCAACATATCTTTATCAAGTTATATTTCATCAAAATGAAACCACATGTTAACATCATGAATATAACAATCATCTCAAAAACATTATCATGATACATCAACAAAGTAAATTTCATTAGCCTGCATAAATAATAGTGAATACCAACTTTTATATCTAAGAAATATTATCAAAATATCCATCTACCATATGGATCTTTCTGGTTAAGTTTTTCAACTTGGGATGGATTATTAATACCATGAGTGCTAGGTTCTCATAAAGATACCAATTTTTTTTCGACACTCATTTCCTCTTCTTTCAACTAGAAGGTTGAAAATTTAGGGGATAAGTATAATCACCTTATCAGATGTCAATTTTCCCTTTTAATTCATTTCATATTTCTTTGAGAATGTGAGCATTTAATTAGTTTATGTGCATAAGGTCACTCAATCATGCCAAGACTCCTCCTAAACAGTCAATGCAAAAACAATCTAGCCTTTTTCTATTAAGTTCATAAGCCAAACATTAATGATCATATCCACAACAAACATGCTTGATAACAAAGGGAAGAGTCTCAAGCAACTATCCCTCTCATCTTTGATTCTGCTCCAATACGAAATATCCATTTTTTATGTTCTAACATAGTGCCAATTAGAAGCATGTGGATCATGATTTATGTAATTGATTTCCTTTACCTGGTCAATCCATTGTAGAGTCACGATCAAACATTGAGTTTATTGTGAATGATGGTGTGGTGCACGTAACCAATAACCATTGGAGTAAAGACAACAACCTATAACCCTGTGATCTCAAAGTGCACAACAATTTGCATAACAACACAATTGGAAGAGTACACACAAATGGAATATCCATTGGATTATATTAGCAACAAAAGCTTGTTTTGTTGCATGACTACACAATATGAACAAGAGGAAAACAGTTCCAACAAGAGCACACTCAATATCAACATTGTTACATCCTTGAATCTTGTCTCCAACTACAAATTCTTACAACAAAATAACCCACGTAAATAACCAATGTGAGCTACCAATTCTTCCAATTCTAGATCTTGAGAAAGGTGCATCCTTTCCATATTTTCAACCTATTTGGGACTGCATGCTTGATGAGGTCCTTGATGGTGTCTCATAATTGGTAAATAACCATGGTGGAAATTTCCATTGACTCACTAAATAAAGGTTCTTCTTTAAGTTTGTTGTATATAACACATCACAAAGATTTTTGACATCTTCATTAGGAATCATCATTGGAATTGTCCCTTGGCCTATAACCATATATACCTCATGACATCCTAAAGAAATTACGTCTGCTTAGCTTTCATTATCATTCCTTGAGGAAAACCACCACATTTTGTGCATCATATGCCTCATGGTATCGATACCCATAATAACCATCATACAATTTCATACATATACTATGTTTACGAAGATCCACATTTGGATGCATTTCTTAAGCATATAGTCAATCAAACCATATGAAAAAATCACATGTTCACATGAAACTAGGGCCCACAATTCCCCCACCACTATTACTTGACTTATCCCTGAGTCACTTTTCTAATGACAAGTTCCATTTGGAAGCAATCATGTCTTACAAATCCCTCTCTACAGAAAATCTACGTGTCCTAAAGTACAATTATTACTTGCCACACGTAGACTTTTCCAACTCCTAAGCATTATCAAATTTAATGGAAACATAGTTGGGATTCTACCACACAAGACTGATTCTCATCTCCTCCAACCAATAAGGCATCCACATAATCCAAAAATCATCATCATCTCTACAACATTAAATGTTCATTGGTTGTACATGAACAAATAACACTAAATGTTTGTTAATGGTACATGAACAGACACCATGAGGATGCATATTAAATAATTAAGCAATTGAATATGGGGTTAAGACTAAAAAGGGAGAAAATATCGGTTGTAACCATTTCATAACTTTGCATGAATATGTACAATTATCCATAACAAACTTAGCACTGATACATGTGCATAAAATCAAAGGCTCCAAGGAGGAATAAAACGTTCTACAACTGGTCATGATTTATGCAACTCATTTATCCACTAGGCATTGTCCATTTAAGGTCTATTATGGTTTCCAATCACACTTTGTTAGGCCAAGTGGTAATGTAAAAACCATTCAAACAAAAATACTAGCAACATACAATGTTTATTGATTTCTTGCTCATTTTGAATATGCATCATAATAGAAACAATCCTAAACCTTACAACACCATCATTTATTCAAGCTCATTTCCTCGGGTGCAACATCCTCAGAACAAGACAACCTAGTAACCATTTATTACTACAACTAAATCAATCACTTGAATCCATGTTATATATTATCAATCTCCTCTATGAAAAATATTCCAAGACATACACATCAACTATAGATTTTATACTTGTCACTTGGGTTGAGGCTTCCCATCATCATAGCATTAATTTTCTAACCCTAGTTAAGTTTAAAACTAAGGAAGCTCTAACAAAATCGAGGAAGAAAGAGAGCATAATCCGCATATAATTTTGCATCCTAAGTATTACAATATGCTTTGGTCTTTCCAAACAGTGGTTAAATAGTTCATTATTTTCCCACAACTTAGGATTGTAGAGCTCTTAAAACTTTGCAACCTTGGTGTCGCACGTATTCCACCACATCATCTACTGACTCTATAGCAACAATCAAAAGTATGTCCTTTAGAGCTATGACTAATAACAATATTAATAGTTACCAATACATAGATCCAACATTATGAAGGATTTCTAAATAGATGACAAAGATAGTAGTTATTTTGGGTAACAGTTCTAATAGCTAGTAGAATCAAGCATGTGATCAACATCAAAAGACTCGTGACATAAACATTAGAAAGTACATGTACATAAACCAAACAAAAATCCAACGCGGGTAGCCATTACACAACAAAAATACCTTCAAGTATAAGAGTTCGAATAGTAGAATATCTAAAGGAGAACTCCAAGTTTACACATTCAAATTATTTCTCTGGATCAAAAAGTCAAGAATCTTATTTTCCAACCTTCGTATTCTATGGCATATATCTCGTTCAATGGTTTTTTTTGTCTAGGATTTATCAATAAAGAGGAGAGGTTGCCCAATCTGATTAAGGTTGTTTCTCATCCAAAATTGACTATGTAGAATGAACCCTTAGCGAAAATCTCAATTGTCATATGTTAACTCATTTTAATTTTCTTCCATGTTCCATCCTAATCTATCTTCAATTGATATTCATGGGAAAGTGTTAGAACCATCCCCAATTTGGTCTTTTAAAGAGCCATAATGTGACTCCTACACCATTCTATCTTTATGCACCTCACAACAAGTATAGCATAATGTTCAACAACAAACTTTGGGACATATTTAAGTGCTAAGTATAATGTGAGATCAGAACTTGAAATATACATTAGAACATCAACCAAGAGCATATACCCAAAAATAATTCAGAAACGTACCGAGAAAGTTTCACCAGATTGCATTGGAAGCAAAGCAACTCACATAGTTGAAATGTGTCAACTGTGTGAAATTTAAAATCTGCACATTGCTATTATATCCCAGAACCATATAAATTTCTTCGCAACTAGATCCGAGAATGGTTATGGGTCATTCAACCATAATAACCAGTCTTTCAAACAAAGAACAGTAAGCAACCATACCGACATTCGTTCAAGGGTTACTTGTTGACATTCGAAACAGGTCATCTGAAGTTTTAATATGTTGAACAGAACAATGCCAAATGTGTGTATGACCAATCATTAAACCCACGTACCAGTAGTGAAATAATTTCATGATAAATGGATAACACCCCATAAGCAGTTGAATGAAATTACCCTGATAAAAATGAAATTGGCCATGTACTTCATGATTTTTAGCAGGGTAATTTCGGGCAATGGTTAACTATGTTCCAAGTCCGATGAAATTTTACTGTAATTCTCGTATCTTCTTCTCGTTGTTGTGGTAATGGAGGCTCTAGTTGATGTCGGTGATAAAGATTGCAATTAATTTTTGTTGGGAATGAAAGTTATCAAAGATCAAAGGAGGGCAAATAATATGCACCGTTGGAGTGTATTTTTTGCCAATATTGCCTCTTTCTCTATAATCTAAAATATGTAGAGAACGTTCTCTATAACCTAAAATCTATAGAGGACATTGGTGATAGAATTTAAATCTGATTGCACAACTACCTCTACCATTCCATCCTCTCCATGTTCACACATTACAATTCTAACCCGATTTATGTGTGGCATAGCATTACTGTAACACTTTACGGTAAAATATCTATACGTTCAAAGTTTGTGAGCATTTTCACCTTCCCCAAGAAGTGAATTAGCCACACTTCATTGTCCTTTGCTTCAACTATAAAAGAAAGGCTTGGGATTAATAGTTTGATATCATAAATACATGGATCTACACATCTTGGGGAAGAATTACAAATCTGCAATAGTTATGTAGGCATGGAAGAGAGCGCATCCATGCATGCATCAGTCTAAGACTAAGACACGGTGTACTAATGTATACAAAATTAGGGTTAGGGTTTTTCCCCCTCTTTCTCGATCTCAATATGGCCCATTTCACTAACTAAAATACCAACAAACATTTCTTGGGATCAAGTTTTGTTTTGGTCCTATTGATTGTAGCTATCATGTAACAATTGAAAATGGATCTTGGCCTTAAGGGATTGGTGCCACACTTATTTTATTGTAGATCATGGCCCACACCAACTCAACATGAATGCTTCCTCTCATAGATCTATATCGGTCTTAGAGATTTGCCCTATTATCCCCATTTTATGGGATAACTAAGGAGATCATGTCTTGAGGCCCTCAGGTTGTAGACATGGAGTTTCGAGAGACCACACGACTAGCATTGTCCACTTGGACATATGGAAACCCGCTCTATCACCACATGTTGGATCCATCGTCAGAGCATCCACCACACCAACTAGCTTTTGGAAATCATTTGGGTCTTGCTCCATGTGGTACAAGTCACGTATTGTGGCAGGTAATCACCCTAATATTTGAGGCATTTAAGCATGTTGTATTAAAACTGCTTTTGATTATAGAACGTATTCTTGGACATTATACTTTTGAACTTGTTTCACCTTGGTGAGTGTCATCGATTTCCTAGTGAGTGGCCAACTTTTGGGGAAAGGGTGTAACTGGGGGTCCCTTGAGGGGTCATAGTACCATTCCCGACCATACTTATCACTTTCCTCTCATCACATTCCCATCACATTTCCCTCTTCTAGGCCCTTTGTATTTAGTGACCCAAGAAGGGCTTGTACCTCATTTCATGGGAAGAAGGGGTTGAAGGCCCAGAGGGATGGTGGCTAGAAAAAAGATAAAATCCTAAAATATAAACCTTCCAGATGCTTGCCCAAAGAGGTCTTGAGAACAATGAAAAGATTCTCCTAAAAAATCAAAGACATACAAAATAAAAATAACATTATATAAATGTCCCCACTTATTGAGGTGTGTACACTCATGCAATGTCCCTTTCTTTCCTTGCATATGACACTATGTGTGCCTCTAGCTTCAAGTGGCCTTCTGGTGCTGCCCCCCAAGCTAATCCATTTCACTCTAGGGAGTACCCAAGGTTTTGGAATACTAATTAATCAATGGCAATGAATGGGCTTGGAAAAAGGATGCATTGAAAACGAAGGTGCAACACACCCTCTACAAACACACCCATAGATGAGACAATAAAAGCCCTTGTATGTCATGAAACCCATTGACCTATGAAGTCTAAACCCTTATCCACCTCATCATCCACTACATGACCTTGAAGGGGAAACCTTGGGAGCATCCCCTACTTGAGGGTTTTGGTCTACCCAATAAGAATTTTATGACACCCCTCTCATACCTAAACTTGGTCGATTGTATAAGGTCTTTGATAATTTCTTTAATTTGATGAGGTAGTTTTGATGCACATTTTTAGATGCCTTGTTTATTAGATGTCGTTTTCACTTTCCATGATATTTTGACTATAGATATTTGGAGGGCGTACCCATTTGTTTTGCAGGACCTTGTTTGGTGGACAATTTTGGAGGAACAAGCCTAGCTTGGGCTTCCATGGGTCTTGAAGCCTACAGGTTGGATGCCAAGGGCCCACATGTCAGATCACGATGACTTGCCTTTGGAGGCCTAGAAGACACCTTGGTGGACCTTGCTTAGCCCTCACATGCCAAACAACTTGCCTAGGAGGGAAAAAAACGTCACTCTTTGGGGCTTGATGTCACCTAGGGATAGGTTTGGTGATTATGGAGTTATTTTTCATTGACACTTGGCATCATTTGATGGAGAGAGCATGTTGACTTGTGGGAAAAGGCTATAATGCATGAGAATAAGGCCTTTGAAGGCCAAATGTTCCATCCCCAACTCCAACGATTTGTTAAATGTGCCAAAATGTTGCCCTAAAGGGGTGACGTCATATTATTTTAGGGTTTCTAATGTGTAAAAGTGGAATTTGAATTTGTAAAGGGGAAAAGTAAAGGTTATTGACCACTTACTTCGTGTTTTACCCTAATTAAGCGGACAAACTATGTTTTAAACATTTTGTATAAATAGAGATAATGTGAATCTCATTTCATAACATAACTCTCCCATTGTGAGAAGTACTTGGCTGAAATTTTCGCTACCCTTGGGGATTTTCTCTCTCTCTCTCTCTCTCTCTCTCTCTCTCTCTCTCTCTCTCTCTCTCTTGCATTTGTCATGGTTTACTTTGCTATGGGTGGAAGGAAGTGGTGCACTACCTCTTGTGGAGTGTTTTTCTTGCATATTGGTGGACAATTCTTGGTAAAGTGGAAGTTTATCTTGTTGATTCTTTCTCTAGTTGAAATGTTTTATCTTGTTATTGTCTCCTTTTCTTGGTTGCAAGGTTAACTAGTTGAATTTATTTGGGAGAATAAGTGCATACAACCCCAGTAAGCTCATCAATATTTGTCTTGGAAATAATTTTTTACTTAAGAAAGTGCTAGGAGAAGTAAAAGGGATTACACCCTTCTAGCACTTTCCTAGTTAGATTTACTTGTATTCGGGAGTAAGAGGGTTTAAACCCCCAAGGAAGTAGTATAGCTAACTCGTTCTTTGACTCCATAACCCAATAGTTAAAGTACTAATCATTTTCATCTTGCATTAGAGAAATAAAATTGTTGCATTGGGATACATGAAAATATGAGATAATTTACTTGCTCAAATTGCAATCTCTTCTTGATGTTCTAGGCTTGTCATAACCACTAGGGCGTCTCAATTGGTTAAGTACTTCTTGTTGTCGTTATGGAATTTGATCTACAACCATTAGGGCTGCAGAACCATAACACATTTTCGTTTATATCTTTCTTTTCAACCGTCATAATTTGCTACAAGTTTTCCAAGATAATCTACTAGACCTAGCACAAATTTTGGGTGGACTCTTTGTGATTTTCGGTGGTTGGATATATTGTTGTAACAACTTGTTTTATACAGCCGTAAGGCTGAAAAATATCTCTGCAAACACCTTTTATTATAGCCTTGTTTCATTGCTAAAATCTTGTGCTTTCATGCTTGAGTATTACTAGTGTTTATCTAGCTTATCTCTTACATCATTTATTGGAATTTTAGCAATTGTTTAGCAGCAATAACACTTAGTTTATTGCTGATATATATCTTTGTTTATTGCTGTAGTTAGGGACAACAAGCTTAACTTTCTTGTCCACCTAACATTATACATACATATTCAGCTTGTTCTTGTGTCTCAGGTAGGTACAATCACTCTTTGCAGGTGCTCTTTTCTCTTGGAAACTTTTTGTTACCACTTAGACTCTTTCTCAAGCCCTTTAATATTCTCTATCTTGACCTTTAGTGGGACCTTCCTTCATATCTTCACTTTCCATCTCATTTTCCCTAGGATCACCGTGATTCCCCCCTTGAGGTGATTCTCTCATCTCTAAAGTGACGGGAATACCTGCCTAAGGTGAGAGTGGGTATGTATTCTCTAAATTTTCGCCATTTGGTAGTTGGGTCAGTCTTTTCTCAGCCTACAACTTGTGCGATAACATTTTGGCACTGTTGTCAGGGAGGATCTTCCGAACCCTAACGACACTTTGGCAAGTTATCCCGGAGCCTTTTCCCTAGCTTTCTTGGTGACTCCACCTAAAGGCTATTCCCCTTCCAACTTTGATGAGCTCTTATTGAAACTCATCTGGAAACTCCACCTTCCCAGAACCCTTCCTCCCTTAATCCTTTTCCCCTAGGGAGGTTCAAACCTTCTAAGGTTTACTGAAGAAGGCCTCCCCTCAAGTCTCTCGTTGTCAAAACCCTTTTCCACGATACCCTTACCTTTTCTCCAATGGCTCACCCTTGGGAAAAATACCTTTACAAACCCCTTAACATGGCCACCATCTCTGGATACCCCAACAAAATGCCGAAATAATCTCACAAATGGTTGCCAAAATTTCTGAGAAACAATGTCATCAGTGCAGATGATTATCTTTATGTCATAGGCCGAGACATGGAAAATGAAAAGGTGGAACATGAGGATGTATCTAGGAAATTAGTAGCCTCATATTTGACAGAATATGCTCAGAGGTGGTTCAAAGGGCTACCTAACAATCATGTTGCATATTACGAATATTTTTCCAAATTATTCAAGAGCAAATGGACAACTCAAAAAGATATATGCTTGTAGCTCAGTTCAATCATATAAATAAAAAGGAGAATGAGATAGTGAGTGAGTTTGACACCATATTCGATAGACTATACAGTGAAATTCTGACATATTTTCATCCTACTGCTGTAATAATTCGTCTCCAATATGTGAATGCATTTGATGGGAAGTTTTGTTTTATCTTGAAAGACAAGAAGCCCACTTCTTTAGCAGAAGACAAAGAGTACAATGTAAATATTGAAGAAAATCTCCTTGACTCAAAGGTTGATCCTTTTCAGTATCCTTGTGTCAAGGCATAAACAATGACTAAGGTTTCTAGTAGCAATGCTCCTGATTCGATTTCCCTCCTGACTCGAAGATAGATTAGATGAGTACTCGATTTTTCCAAGCGTATAATCAAATCATGGTCTGGTTAAATACTATGGAAATAAATCAATCTACCCCCAGACCTTAGTTTTCTAGACATTAGAGAGATGCCATAGGTTGAAAACCAAGTCCTCAACAAGAAGCAAAGGCCCTTGATACTTTGAAACTGGTTGGAGTGGTTGACACAGAAAAAACACTATGGTGTTCTCCGTGCCAAGAGCCTCACAGAGAAGATGAGTGTCCCCGAAAAGAACAATATTCTTCCAACAATATGAACTTCATGGATATGATCTGTACTTTCCAAAATGAAGAAGTCACACAAGAATAGATTGACGAAGCCAGAAGAAAGGGGGAAAGAGAGGGGAGACTCCAGGCCTTGAATCAATTGATAGGCAATCAGAGGAAGGAACTAAGGAAGAGGGAATATTTGAAATACAACAAAAGAAATAAATCTTCAGCCCCTCCATCACAACCTTCCACTCCTGCTCCATCTGCAAATAAGGTGGTTCCACCACCTCCACCTCCAGTACATGAGTTGCTTCCTAAGACAACTTCTACAAATGAGATTCAATTGAACATAGATGTTTCAACCATGTTTGGAAAATTGAATATGACGGTCTCGATAACATAGATGTGAAAGATCACTTCTGTAAGGAGGGATATCTTGAAGTTATTACAGGTACTGGATGTGAAGAAATATCCTCCCATCATTATGAACACTATGTATCTTGACTGACAAAAGGACAACAATCCTCCTTTATATCTTTCATTAGGCATGAATGGCCTACGCTTGAACAACTGTATGTTGGATTTCGGGGCCTCTGCAAATGTCATGTCATTGAAGGTTATGGAACAACTTGGTTTGAAGATGACATGACCCTATGGAAACGTATGTGCTATTGATTCTAAAAGGGTTAAGGTTTATGGGTTGTGTGAGTACATTGAGGTCTTTTAAATTGATTTTCCACATATCAACCTCCTCATGAATATAGTGGTGATTGATGTCCATGATGCTTGGGGTATTCTCTTATCGACAAGTTGGTCCACTGCCCTTGGGGGGTTTCTTAGCATGGACCTCATCCATGCACACATGCCCATGGGAGATGACACTTTTGAGGTATTGTACATTTGAGAGCAAGTCGACAAGCATGTGACTGATTTGAACGATCATGACTATACAAGTGAATATGAGTTTGATGAAGTTCTAGACACCATTGAGTACAATCCACAAGACTTTCCTTTTATGTGGGAGGACTCCATAAACATGATTCTCCCAAGGACATATGAATACAAAGAAAAAACTTACAAATTTCCAGGGAAAATATCCAGGGTCTATCCAAATATTAAGGAAAGAAGATATAGAACGTGAGGAAGCTATCAAAAGGGCAGTCAATGCAAAACCTCCTTCTTATCCATACATTGAGAATATATCTTACATCAACTACAATGAAGGAATTCTTGAGTTTATGTGGGACAAGAAGAAGGGAAAGCCCAAATATAACCAGAAGGATGATAACTCATGGCTTGGCCCTTATATAGTCAAGAAGAAGTCCGATAAAGAAAAGTATTACTTGACAGCTTTGGATGGGAGAAAGATGCCATTACTAGTGGACAGATCTCTTCACCAACCCTATGTTCAAATCACATGACTTCTTCAGGGCCCAGGCACCAGGTAAGTAGGTAGGTCATCTTGATTTCCTTGCATTTTCATCTTGATTGCTCATGTTAGTTTAGATGCATTTCATATTTCCTTTTTCTTTACTTGCATATTAATTTCATGCTTAGTTTAGAAAATTTGAAAAAATGCTAACATTTTTCTTTTTAGATCAGTTTCATTTTTGGCTTATATATATATATGGACAAAGGATGAGCGAAGCCATCCTACTATTAATGCGTTTGTTGTCTTAAGTGTGTGTAGGCACAAAATTCTACCAGGAGATGTACTTTTCATGCACTCTACGGTGAGAACATGTCCCCAGGTAGGAGCCAGATGTTATCCCCATTTTATGGGATAACTAAGAAGATGATGCCTTGAGGCCCTCAGGTTGTAGACATAGATTGTCGAGAGACCACATGACTAGTAGTGTCCACTTGCACATATGGAAACCCGCTCTATCGCCACATGTTGGATCCATCGTCAGAGCATCCACCACACCAACTAGCTTTTGGAAAGCATTTGGGTCTTGCTCCATGCAATACAAGTCAGGTATTGTGGCAGGTAATCACCCTACTATTTGAGGCATTTAAGCATGTTGTATTCAAATTTCTTTTGATTATAGAATGTCTACTTGGACATTATGCTTTTGACCCTGTTTCACCTTGGTGAGTGTCATTGATTTCCTAGTGAGTGGCCAACTTTTTGGGAAGGGTTTTAAATGGGGGTCCCTTGAGGGGTCATCGTACCATTCTCGACCATACTTATCACTTTCTGCTCATCACATTCCCATCAAATTTCCCTCTTCTAGGCCCTTTGTCTTTAGTGACCCAAGACATGCATGTACTTAATTTCATGGGAAGAAGGGGTTGACGGCCCAGAGGGATGGTGGATGGAAAAAAATAAAAGTCTAAAATAAAAACCTTCCATATGCTTGCCCAAAGAGGTCTTGAGAGAAATGAAAAGCTTCTCCTAAAAAATTAAAGACTTGCAAAAGAAAAATAACATTATATAAATGTCCCCACTTGTTGAGGTGTGTACACTCATGCAATGCCCCTTTCTTTCCTTGCATATGGAACTCTGTGTACCTCTAGCTTCAAGTGGCCTTGTGGTGTTGCCCCACAAGCTAATTGATTTCAATATAGGGAGTACCCAAGGTTTTGGACTATTAATTAATCAATGGCAATGAATGGGCTTGGAAAATGGATGCATTGAAAACGAAGGTGCAACACACCCTCCCTCTACAAAGGAACCCATATATGAGACAATATGAGCCCTTGTATGTCATGAAACCCATTGAACTATGAAGTCTAAACCCCTATCCACCTTGTCATCCACTACATGAACTTCGAGTGTCACCCTTGGGAGCATCCCCTACTTGAGGGTTTTGGTCTACCCAATATGACTTTTATGACACCCCTCCCATACCTAAACTTGGTCAACTGTATAGGGTATTTGAACATTTGTTTAATTTTATGAGTTAGTTTTGATGTACATTTTTAGATGCCTTGCTTATTAGATGTGGTTTTCACTTGCCATGATATTTTGACTTGAAATATTTGGAGGGCATATCCATTTGTTTTTCAAGACCTTGTTTGGTGGAAAATTTTGTAGGAACAAGCCTAGCTAGAGCTTCCATGGGGCTTGAATCCCATAGGTTGGATGCCAAGGGCCCACATGCTAGGTCACGATGACTTGCCTTTAGAGGCCTAGAAGACACCTTGGTGGACCTTTCCTAGCCCTCACATGCCAAAGGACTTTCCTAGGAGGGGAAAAACGCCACTCTTTGGGGCTTGACGTCACCTAGGGCTAGGGTTGGTGATGATGGAGTTATTTTTCATTGACACTTGGTATCATTTGATGGAGAGGGCATGTTGACTTGTGGGAAAAGGATATAATGCATGAGGAGAAGGCCTTTTAAGGCCAAACATTCCATCCCTAACTCCAACGATTATTTAAATGTACCAAAATATTTCCCTAAAGGGGTGATGCCATCTTATTTTAGGGTTTCTAATGTGTAAAAGTGAAATTTGAATTTCTAAAGGGGAAAAGTAAGGTTTGTTGAACCCTTTCTTTGTGGTTTACCGTAATTAAGTGGACAAATTATGTTTTAAACATTTTGTATAAATAAAGATCATGTGAATCTCATTTCATAACATAACTCTCCCATTGTGAGAAGTACTTGGCTGAAATTCTTGCTACCCTTGGGGATTTTCTCTCTCTTTTGCATTTGTCACGGTTTACTTTGCTATTTATGGAAGGAAGTGGTGCGCTACCTCTTGTGGAGTGTTTCTCTTGCATACTGGTGGATAATTCTATGTAAAGTGGAAGTTTATCTTATTGATTCTTACTCTAGTTGAAGGGTTTTATCTTGTTATTGTCTGCTTTTCTTGGTTGCAAGGTTAACTAGTTGAATTTCTTGGGGAGCATAAGTGCATACAACCCCATTAAGCTCATCAATATTTGTCTTGGAAATAATTTGTTACTTAAGGAAGTGCTAGGAGAAGTAAAAAGGCTTACACCCTTCTACCACTTTCCTAGTTAGTTGTACTTGCCTTGGGGAGTAAGAGGTTACACCCCCAAGGAAGTAGTATAGCTAACTCTTTCTTTGACTCCATAAACCAATAGTTAAAGCACTAATCATTTTCATTTTTCATTGGAGAAATAAAATTGTTTCATTGGGATACGTGAAAATACGAGATAATTTACTTGCTGAAATTGCAATCTCTTCTTGACGTTCTAGACTTGTCATAGACACTAGGGCGTCTCAATTGGTTAAGTACTTCTTGCTGTTATTATATAATTTTATCTACAACCATTAGGGCTTCATAAACCCTAACACATTTTCATTTATAACTTGCTTTTCAACCGTTAGAATTTGCTAAAAGTTTGCCAATATAATCTACTAGGCCTAGTGCAACTTTTGGGTGGACACTTTGTGATTTTGGGTGGTTGGATCTACTGATGTTACAAATTGTTTTCTACAGCCATAAGGCTGAAAAATATCTCTGCAAAAACCTTTTACTACAACCTTGTTTCATTGCTAAAGTCTTGTGCTTTCGAGTATTACTAGTGTTTATCTAGCTTATCTCTTACATCATTTATTGGGCTTTTAGAAATTGTTTAGCAACAATTACACTTAGTTTCTTGTATATATATATATTTGTTTACTGATTTAATTAGGGACAAAAATCTTAAATTGCTTTTCCACCTAACATTATACATATACATATATATATATTCGGCTTGTACTTGTGTCTCGGGTAGGTACAATCACTCTTTGGAGGTGCTCTTATCTCTTGGAAACTTTTGACTACCACTTCTCTTTCTCAAGCACTTTCATATTCTCTATCTTGACCTTTTGGGGGACCTCCCTTCATATCTTCACTTTCCATCTCATTTTCCCCATGGTCACTGGGTCTACACGTCAAAATGTCACACTTAAGTGTCGCAAGTGTTGCAAAGTGACGTATGCACCTTGTTAAGTGTCGCATGCACTGTCTCAAGTTTTGTATGCACCTTACCAAGTGTCGCATTCACTTTGATAAGTGTTGCAACCCATTGACACCATATAAACATTTGTCATAATTCCTAAGTCATGTTGGAAGAAGAATCCCTATCATCTAACAGTCAAAACACACATTTTTCTTGGAAATTTCGACAATATTTGGGTATTTTAGAAGGGTAGCACTCCCCTACCCATGTTTAGGGAGCACCGTTTCTCCCCCTGCCATGTTAAGTGGGTGCCAATGGAGCTCTGTCTCTCACTCTGAGGGGGTGCCACTTTGGTTAGAGGGAAATATGGGATCCTCCACATTTTCCTAAGGGCCAACTCCTTAAGGGATGAGGTTGTTTTGTTCGACCCCTATACTATGGCTCTATCTTAGGATATAATTCCAAATTAAGGAACCATATCATCAACCATTTCCTTCATTTTATCATGGTGGTTGAGCCTCTCAATCCTATATATTAAAGGTATTTCCAAGGTGAGAAGAAGATTTTAGGTGTCAAACCTTTGATCATGGGGGAAGAATTCAAATGTCAAACCCTTGATCCTAGGAGAAAGCATCAACATTTCAATATTAATGCAAGGGCTGGATGAGGAGAACTTGGAGAAGGTGTTGTAGTGTCAAGCATGGCTTGTAAGTATTTGTAACTTGTTTTCCAAATTAATATTAACTTGGCCTATTCCCTTCAAGTTCATGTGTTCTACATTTGCTTGTCTATTGTCATTTCTATGTTTGTAGATAGATATTATTTACATAATGATATAGACTAGGAGGAAGAGTTCCTTTTTTGGTCTTTGCAGGACTTCATTTTCATTAAGGAGCTTGGATATCAAGCCCAAGTATTGGAGCAACGAGGACAAACATACCAATAAGGCACACCACAATATTCTTCTCTATTCCTTGATTGGTTGAGTTATATTTAAAAGGAAAGTAGAAACCATTTGTTTACTTCTGTCTTTGGACCAAAGAAGGGGTCTTGGTCCAAAGGGGAGCCTAGCTTGTTTGCAGGGTAATATTTCTCACAACAGAAAAATGGCGACTGCACCGGGGATGGAATTTGACTAGTATTTCCTTTGTTTTGTCTTGAATCCTTGCTTGTGATTAGATATTGCTTGTTTGATGTTTCATTCTGATCTATTTCCCCTTCCCTCTTCGTGTTTTAAGAGTTTAGAGAGTCATTGATTGAGTCTCTGCTGAGTTTTATCTTGTGGAAGCCATTTTTGAGCTTTTTCAGAATTGGAACTCCCTTGAAGTTGACACTAGGGCGCCACTAGTCTGACTGGTGCTCCCCCTAAGTCTCCTAGGGGGCGCCATAGTGCCTTGTTGCTTTGATAATAGGGGTGACATTCTCCTCTTTTAGGTGTTTTTTCTTGGTTCTTCCATGCTTTTATTGGTTTGCTTTTAAGAGACTTTATCCTAGAGTCTCATGATTTGTCTTTGACTTTGTTTGCTTGAGAAATTGACATCCATCACTCATTTAATTTCATTATTTGAGTTTTCAAATTTCTCCTAGTTGTGGTCCCCTTGGGTTAAAAAGATCCCTTGGTTCATCCTGCCTTTCAGTTGTGTGATCTTCATCTCACAAAGCTTTCATATTGCTTGATTGTTTAGGAGTTTTCATCAACTAGAGTTTGCAAATGTTGTTTGGTGTTGATCCTTTTTGTCTTCATTGAAACATCTCATTTTCTGACTAATTAGGACTCTCTAGTTTACCACAACCCAACTTTGAGTATTGTTTCTTGCTGCTCATTTTTTGAAGATTTTCATATATGATTGCCTTCCTTTCTCTTTTGCATCTTCAAGTCCTTGATTGAACAAGTTATCTCACACTTGTTTTCTTTCAGTTCTCATCATTTCTTGAGTGTGCTTTGTTTGATTTATTTTTTTCCTAGTATTTCTTTGTGTCAAACATAGATCTCTTTTATTTCACTTGAAATTTAAGAAGTGAAAAAGTTTATATATCTCATTGCATGCATAATCGAACAAAGAAAATTTTTGCATTCTTTAGGAAATTTGTTTTTGGTAAACGTTTGGAAAAAGAGCTAGTTTTTCATGTGCATTTCAGTTTTCGGAAACATTTGCTTGGTAGTTTGGCATCATCTTGCTCCAGAAATTGAAAGTTGCATAGTTTTGAGTACTTTCTTGTGTTAATAAGAATATAATTGTTCTCCTTCCCATACATAGAATTCATTGAAAAGAACGAATTGCATCTCATTTCTTTTGCATTCTATTGGAGTCGAGTCTCTCACACATCATCAATTTCATCTTCGTGAAACTATTGAGTAAAGATCCATTTGAAATCAACCACACACTAATAAAATCAACTAGAACATTTTTTAGTTTTAGCACACCAATAGTAACACATGATTAGGGTCTTTGGACTAGGAAAAGTGAGTAAATCGTCCAAGATTACTAAACATACTGTAGAACACTAAAGAGTGAACAAATCCAAATTTTGTATAAGCATAGTCAGGAACCCCCTCTCACACAAGGTCTAAACATGAGTTCACGTGCAAAAGAGAATCAAAGATTACCCCTCCAAATCTTGACCAATCGTAGTGGAAAGAGCGTATACGGGGGGTTCTTTCTGAAGTGTCACTGAATCATTTGGTCTCAGTACTTCGTGGAATCCGAATCCATTTGGGGTCCTTTGGAGTCTATTGGTCCACTTTTCCTCAGTCATATGGAAGAATTTCAGACTTTGATATCGTGCCCATACGTTCGATCCCGACCATCGATTGTACCCGCCCAAAGGCTGTATGCGAGTTGGAAACATTAGTGGCCTTTCTTAGGTATCTACATAGGTGACTGTGGGGGGATTCCCATGGTACTTGGGGTAGGAATCTATCACAATCTCAGTACCCTTGGAGGGTGATCATGTGAAAGTGAGGTTTTCTTGCATCGAGAAGGGCTTTTACGTGGAGTTCGGGGTAACTACTTCTCATTTATTCGTTGTTGGATTCATATCCAGTCTTCGAAAGATCCTTAAACCTATTGTTGCTTGGTTGATTACCTTTAGTTTCATCAGGAGTGTGTTTATTTAACTATCATATTCGGCCTTAGGATCGAATATCTCACAATATATGAGGTATGCATCCTGAAGTTTAGGAACCTCAACCCAATGTTTCTTACAAGGGAATGATCAAAAATCAAACTTCTGAGACCGGGAGTGTAGCTCCTGGAAGTGGACAACACGTTAAATAACCAATCAAAACCTTCATAGAAATCCTTGCATCTTACACAAATCCTCTTTTTACCAATCCAATCAGCCTACCACTCACTGATTGTCACACACCCACGGTGGGGCGTAAAATTTCCGTTCTCCTTACAAGAACAAATCCACTCTCCACAGTCTCTAATTTGGAAAGTCAGGGAGCTAGCCCCCTTATTAGATGACCATCATATATGAACGTGGGTTACGAACGAACGCCAATCACGTGATTGTAGGCACGAACAAAGGTGGTTTGAGTCCAACTACTTTTCTCCCCACAATTCACCACGAGCCACCACGTGTCCCTTTCTCAATGTCGTGGTTCTGATTGCGGCCTGCCCTCTAACTTTTAAAGTCCAAGCTCTTTCTATCCCCGCAATTCAATGTTACCTTTGATCTCACGATGTTGATGGTACTTCTGAACTGACGGCTCATATATTCCCCTTAGTTTAAATCAATGGACGTGATTTGCTTCGGGGCTTCGACGTTTGGAGTTTTCAACTCTCAAACCTTGATTTATCTGCAGTGGCTATGTCCCGTAGTGGAATATCTATGAACACCTGTCCCTCGCAAACAGATGGTTCAAATGAAATCTGGCTCTCCGACCTTCAAGAGTTCTTGTTCATTACCTTCTCTTTCTTCTGGAGTGATTCCTCCTGGAGTGCCAGATCATTTTCCACGCGTATTCTCCAAATAAATGACCCTGGTCCTCTTCGGGACTTCAAAACTTTTCAACCAAGACTAGATCAACAACCTTCAACCTCCTTCTCGATCAATGGTCGATATTCTACTTCGGGACTTCAGTGCTTTCACCCTCTACTTTCCTTCGAAGTATTCCATACCCAGAGTTCTAGATCTGGCACCACACATCCACCTCAAATCGACGACTCTCGTCTGCTTCAGAAGTTTCAAGCTTCTAAGCACTCGTTTCTTCCGGAGTGCATTCACCTGGAGACTTTGATATATTGACACGTACCCCTCCTGGCGATCAACAACCAAGACCTACTTCGGGTCTTCGGTGATTCCGCTCTCTCCTTGACCACAAGCTCTTGCTCAGGAGTTGTGGATATTGAGCCCCTTGTCCCTCTTGGTTATGAATGGTCCCAATTCGCTTCGGGACTTTGGCAAGTCAACCCTCCTGTGCACACAAAGGTTAAAACTCGTCCACTTTACTTTAGATTGGATGACTATCTTCCCTTTTTTCTCAGATATGACGGTTAGGATAAGTCCCTTCTCAGCTCTTCTCCTCACAACTGATCTGATGGTTGTTGTCACTCCTCCTCCTAATCTTTTGTCTTCTTCCGACTTGGAATATTTTTGTATATGTTCAAAGGCCTCAACCCTCATTCCTCTGACGAGCCCGACTATCTTGGGTCTCGCCTTCGTTCTTGAAAACATTATCTCTTTTGAGCTTTTCGATTCTCTCAGACCGACGGTACCGAAGGACTCTGTTGCTCTGTGGATTTCCAAAGGGGCTCATGACCATCCATCTCACAATTGTTCAATGTCTGGTGGTCATGATCTGACCAATATTGAGGTGTCTGCCGATCGACGGTTCACAGTAATTGCAGAGCCCCAATGTGCATGCTCTTTATCAGAGAGCTCAACCTCCACAATCTGGAAAGTACTCACCCAACTTGGACTAACCAGAGTCATTGATATCCCATCCCGACAAGATCAACGACATTGGTGAATTGCGGGACGAGAACTAGCATGTCTGCTACCTTCACCTTCATTTTTTGCAATGATTCCCCACCCTCAATCTCCATTCATAGATCGACGGTTCACAGTGATTGCGGGGTTCAACCTCCGCAATATGGAAAGTGCTCACTCGACTCTAGCCTAATCCTAGTCGTTGATCTTCCATTCCTGACGAGATCGACGATGTGGGTTGATTGCGGGTTGTGAACTCGCATGTCCACTAACTTCACCTTCACACTCTGCAATGATTCCCAACCATCGATTTAATCGAGCGGGTGTTGTTTGATTTGTTAACCCCAGTGACTGTTTGAGTCGATTTGACGACCAAGATGGCCTCTCCTCCCATTAAATGGCTCACTCCCATCTTTGTTGTCATATTCTTAATCCATCGGTGATTCGGATAACTTGACTATCGTATAATTTGACATCTTAGAGCTTCAAGCTCCAAGGTTCTGAAACCTTCATGAGCTAACTCTTGGGCTATAATCCCTACTCTTAGTCGGGTTTTTGGTTAAGGATTAGGCATGAGTTCAAAATCTCCTAGACTACTTGTCTGAAGGGAAATCCTTCCTACCTCACGGGGCTTTAAGCTATGAGTCAGGGAAAGGTAAGTTCGTGAGGTTACCAAACGGTAACTATGCAAAGAGGCATGCTCTGACTCTGGAACGATGATGTAATTCTCTGGGGAAGGCGCCTCCTAGGATTGAACGAGAGCATATGGAAAATAAAACAAAAGTATATGTTCTCGATGGAACGAATGTATACTCATGACTTAATCATTTAATACAAAAAATCATTTATAGACATATAAATACACGCATGCATCAATTATATTCCAATTCAAAACACAAGACATGAAAACACTTATCAGAACCATGAGGCATGATGCGACTGCTGAAAGGGGTGCTCGTTTCCACCCAACCATAGGCTCAGTCACTCCCAATGGATTTATCAATGGCCACCCCCAAGCTTAGACCACGATGCTTTGAGATTCAATCTCTTTCTTCCAACTCAACGAAAGTTAGGGACGAAGGTTACTATCCTTCTCCCAACACAAAAATAGATGGGGACAAAGGTTACTCTCCTTTTCTCGACTCAACACTAGAAGGGGACAAAGGTTACTCTCCTTCTCCTGGCTTAGTCTCTATTTTCTGGGATCACATCACACTCTTTTCACAGCTCTCCCTTTAACCCGAGAGCTCAATCTCTCATCTCTGCACTCTTCGCAGGTCCCCCCTTCTGCACCCACCACCACCATGCTTCCTTTCTTGCCTTCCTCAACAAGATTGCGTGTGGCTTGAATTCCCAGTCCATGGTCAGGTCTGGAAGCCTTACAGATGGGCGGTCTGCCCCATCCCCTCATTAACTATTGAGGAGGTCTTCCCACCTACCAACCTGACTGTAATTCATTCCTGGGTCAGAGGGTTCTTCTGATCCTGAACAATTCAATCCAACAAAGTATTGATTTAGTGAAGGTTAACACAACCATTATGGGTCCCCTCCACCACCTTTTCATAGCATTCGTGGTCTCTTCTTAGCACGTCCCCTTTTTAGCAGTCATGCAACAGGTAACCATTTTCTATTAAAATAAAAAAAATTACATTCATCGACCTTTTATACAAAGGTTCATCAAATCAAACATTCACACTTTTAAGTTTTCCATAGTTCCTTGACCAATATAGTTATATTTACAAACTGGGGGAAACAGGGTGTTACAATTCCCTCCCCCTTAAAGGAACATTGTTCTCGATGTTCTATCTGTAAACATGATATGTATGTATAGGAGTAAACAAAATCGGATATGCCTGTCTAATATGCATTGGGGTTCTAGTAGGAATTCTCCCTCTGGCTCGACCTGGATCACAGAGCAATCAATTATATGATTAGCATCATATACATATTTCTTCAATAATGAGACATGGAAAACATTATGTGCCTTTACTGTGGGAGGAAGTGCTAGCCTATAGGCTACATGTCCCACTCTATCTAATACTTCAAAGGGTCCACAATACTGAGGTGCCAACTTGGCACAAACTCCCATTCTCAGGGAACTCTTCCTGGGTCTAACTCTGAGATAGACATGGTCTCCTTTCTTTAACTCTCTGGGAGTTCTCTTTCTGTCGACGTAACTTTTCTGTCTATCCTGAGAAATCTTCAAATTTTTCCTTATCTGGATCACTTGTTGTTCCATTTCTTTCAGCATGTCGGGTCTGATTGTAATTCTGTCCACTAGATTACTCCAGCTGATTCGAATCTTGCATTGTCTACCATAGAGGGCTTCAAAAGGGCTCATCTTCAAGGATTCTTGATAACCATTGTTGTATCCAAACTCTACCAATGGTAGGTAGTCTTCCCACTTCTTAGGATGATGCATTACATGCACCCTTAGCATGTCTTCCACTATTTGGTTCACTCTTTCTGTCTGTCCATCAGTTTGAGGGTGGTAGGCTGTGATGAACAACAATTTAGTCTCAAAATCAGCCATTAGGGATTTCCAAAAGCTTGAAGTAAATTTGGTGTCTCTGTCAGATACAATTTCCTAGGGCATGCCATGTAGTCTGAATATCTCCTTCATGAAGATGTTGGCAATATCTATTGCCTTGCAAGTTGACTTGATAGGAATGAAATGAGTAGACTTACTCAGTTTGTCCACCACCACCATGATGGCATCATTTTTCTTGGTCGACTTTGGTAATCCAGTGATGAAATCCATGGAGATGGTTTCCCATTTCCATTCTGGGATTGGTAGGGTTTGTAACAATCCTACTGGATGTCGGTGCTCTGCCTTAACTTGCTGGCATTCTAAGCACTTAGCTATGTATTTCTTCAACCCAGGCCAATATAATTGTTTCCTAGTGTCTGTGATATGGTCTCTTGTGTAGTTCATCAATTATGAACCTCTTCAAGTTGTTACAGTTTGGGATATACAATTTGTTTTTGTAAGTCAACAGGCCTCCCTCAAGCATCTGGTAGACTTCATACTTTATCCATGTAGGTTCTTGCCTTAGATACGAGGTCACGGTTTTGAAGAATGCATTTGTTTCTTGTGCATTCCTGACTCTTTTCCTGACATCTGTTTCACAGGTGCTTACCGCTGCCAAATGAATCATTTTTATACTTCTTCTAAGGGCATCGACCACCCTATTTTCCTTTCCTTTGATCTGTTTGATTTCAAAATCAAACTCACTAAAGAGAGCCATCCACCTAGCTTTCCTGGCATTGAGTTTTGGTTGATCAAACAGGTGCCTCAACCCACAATAGTCTGTCATAAGCACAAATATCCTACCCAGGAAGTAGTGCCTCCACATTTTTAAATCATGTACTATGGCAACCAACTCTAGGTCATGGGTCACATAATTGATCTCATGCTCATTTAATTTCCTGGATGCGTAGCAAATTACAAGTCCCTCTTGCACAAGGACTCCTCCGAGTCCTTCCTTGTAGGCATCTGCACACACAAGGAAATCATTATCTGGGTCTACAATATTCAACATGGGTGCATGCGTTAGGAGGTATTTCTGTTCCTGAAATATTTCTTCACATTTTGATGTCCAAATGAATTTAATCCCCTTTTTCCGAAGGGCAGTGATTGGACAACCAATCTTGGAAAACCCTTTAATGAACCTTCTACAGTATCCTGCTAATCCCATGAATGATTTGATATCAGATACATCCTTTGGGGTAGGCCATTCCATAATAGATCTAATCTTGTCGAGGTCCACTACCACCCCTTCCTTAGAAATGACATGGCCTAAGTAATGGACTTGCTTCTGAAAGAAGTTGCACTTGCTAAACTTAGTGTAGAGATGATGTTCTCTTAGTACTTGAAGTACGAGTCTAAGATGTTCTTCGTGCTCCTCTCGGTTCTTGGAGTATATTAGAATATCATCAATGAAAATCAATAAAAATTTGTCCAGAAATTTGCTGAGTACATTATTCATCAAGCACATAAAAGTGGTGGGGGCACTGGTTAACCCAAATGGCACCACCACAAATTCATAGTGACCATACCTCGTCCTGAAGGCTGTTTTGTGGATGTCTTCATCCTTAATCTGGACTTGATGGTATCCAGACCTTAAGTCGATCTTCAAGAAGATGGAATCACCTCCCAATTGGTCGAACAAGTCATCGATTCTTGGTAAGGGGTACTTGATCTTTATGGTTGTCTTATTGAGTTGTCTGTAATCTATGCATAGTCGGAGTGTGCCATATTTATTTTTCACAAACAAGACAGACGCTCCCCACAAGGATACACTGGGTTGGATGTAGCCTTTTTCCATCATCTCCTTTAGCTATAGCTTGATCTCAACTAACTCTGGCATACTCATCCTATATGGCATTCTAGATGCTGGCACAACTCCTGGTGTCAGTTCTACCGAGAAGTCAATATCCCTTCTCGAAGGTAGACCTGGTACCTCTTCTAGGAACACATCCTTGTATTCTCTTAATATGGGGTGGTCGTCTAGGTTTGGTTTGTCGTTCTCAACAGAATCCAACACCTGTATTGCATATAGGGAACACCCCTTTTTGCAATACTTTTTCATTTGAAGGGCTGATATTTGTCTTACTTAGACAAGCTTCTGAATCCCTTGGAGGGTCGTCTTTCTCCCTTCTTTATTTACACATTCTAAAGTTTTATGATAACAATCCAATTTAGTTTTATAAGCAGCCAACCAATCCATACCAATCAATAAGTCATAAGATCCCAGGGGAAGTATGTTAAGGGTCGCTCGGGTGGGCAATCCATCCATGATGAATTCACAGGTTGGTATGACCTCTACCACTTTTCTTTTGGTCCCAGTGGCTAGTCGTACCAACCACGACTTAACATGTCTAACTGGTTGCAGTTTACACTTATCAATAGTCTGAGGGGCCACATAACTCAAATTAGAACCAAGGTCAATTAAAATAGAAACCAAATGGTTGGCGATCATACCTTCCAGCTCCACTACT
>ML822039.1:26287-41950 GCA_009831015.1 Picea engelmannii | reverse complement strand
TAATTATTAAAATAAATTATTAACTATTTAATTGAATGTTTATTGAATATGTAAATTATATTGCATACAAATATCTAGAAGCATTAAATACCTTCTTGACTTTGATAGATGGTGGGTGTGATGAATTAAATGAGCATGGTGGGTGTTATGTACATTTTGGGGAAAATGATCAAATAACATTTATTAGCTAGCATGAGAATAAAGACTTTTTATTTTATTTATTATTGTTTAATGCAAGTCATTTATGTTTAGTTTTATTTTAATATTTTCCCAAAATATCTAGATAAGTGAGCTTGATGGATACTAATGAGGGTGGTTGAGGAGACTTGGGGAAGTGTGTATGGAAACTTGATAAATAGGGAGGAGGATGGAGAGGTCGGAGCATGATGAGAGGTTGTGAAATTCTTGGGAGATATAATTCTTGTGATGGTTTTGTTTGAGCATTTGTGCTTTACTGTTATTGGAGTCACGGGCATGGAGGGCCAAGAAACTAAAAGGTTTCTTGTAGCTAGGAATCCGGCTAGGCTCCTAGTTGGCAGGGAGGATTCCGTTGTTTCACTCTGGGAAAGCGGGAAAAGAATGCTTGGAAGCGCCTAGGACTACATTGCAATTGATGAGCTTCGACAAACTAAGGAAGAGGTATTTTTCAGTGGTATTTGTTGTTGACATTTTGTATATACTTTTGTTTTAAGTTGCAAATCTTAGAGTTAACCTATTACTAATTTCATCATGCTATTTAGATATATCGTTGAGCACATGTAGAAGAATTGTGTAAATGAAATGAAATTATTTTAAAGCAAAGTTGTTATTGTGTATGTATAAAATTGAAGATTAATTGTTTAAACATCCTAGATGGGTGTTACAAATCTATCAACCAATGATCTTCTCCACAACCCCAACATTTTAAAGGTTCTTTCTTTAGGTTATTGGTCTTTTTTGGGACTATCTTAAAAGGTTTATTCCCACTTTGAGAGGGGAAATTTTGTTGATACACACTTCTAGTAGGAAGGATCATCCTAGAACCCTTTCCATAATTCTTAAATCTTGAGGATTTAAATCCCTTCTTCTTGAATCCCGAACTACTCCTCTTCTTCCCGTCTTCTTGAGGTCTTGTCTTATTCCCGAACTGTTCATAACAATATTTCTCCTTATGGATGGTTTCTTCTAAGGTATTTGGTTCGTCACACTCAATTATGTCCCGGTAGGTTTGAGGTAACCCACTAATGAATTGTTTCATTTTTACCTTCTCATCCTTTATGTAGGGTACATACCTCATTAGCTCAAGGAATGTGTTGACATATTCATCTATGGTGAGCTGCCCCAACCTGAGTTCATAGAACTCCTTAGTATTCCCATCTATGTATTTCTCTGACAAATATTGCTTCTTGAAGTATTTCTTGAACTGCTTCCATGACAAGTCCTTCTCATGGACTCATTTCACATTCCTAAGGTCTTCCCACCAAATGGAAGCCTTTCCATTCAGGTTGAATATGGATATTCGTGCCTTCAAGTTTTCAGAGTAATCATGGACTCTGAAGTACTTCTTTAAACCAAGCAGCCAAGCTTCAACCTCTTCTCCTTTCTTAATCTCTCCATCGAAAGAGGGTGGTTTGGATTTCTTGAACTCTTCAGGATCATGATTTTTGGAGCGCTTCCGCTTCTTTCCTTCTCTTTGAGAATGTGAGCTCGCTCTGCTACTAGAAGATCCTTTAGAGTTTCCAACTTTCTTTTCAGAGGACTCTGTCGATGAGTGTCCCCTGCCTCCAGTTAGGGCCTTGTTCGAGGTACTTCTCCCAGTGTGGTCATGTTTTCAGATCTCAAGTGGACTTTGAATTCTCTTCTCATGTCGTCGGTCCATATGATTGGTTGCGGGTTCATGCTGCAGTTGCCTCTGTATGTCAAATAAGCTTTGCAATAAGACTGCGTTAATTTCAATTTGTTTTTTGTTTTTCTTTCTCCTTTATCAATCTTTCATTGTCATCCTTGCAACTCTGTAATTCGGCCCTGAGGCTCCTTACAGTTTCAGGAGGATCTGAAGGGGTTTCCACTGCCCTCCTTTCATCAGATTCATCGTCTCTATTGTGGGAGACATCCCCCACTTCATGACATGTCACCATCCTTTAGTCTTTAAGCTTTCCCGTGGTTTACTGACTACTCAAGTGCTAACCCAAAAAAAAACACTTGTTGTTAGCTAACAATTTATGAACAATACACGGTTCAAATTCCTTAAATGCACACACACAGTAGAATGTTTCATTTTTAACCAGACTCTTTAAGAAAGAGGCAAGATAGGGAGTCACTCTTAAAAGTACTCTAATTATGGTTTTTGAGCGACTTATCCATGAGCCCAAGCAGGCAAAGTGTTGTAACCATGCTCTGATACCAATTTTTCACACACCCACATTGGGGCGTAAAATTTTCATTCTCCTTACAGGAAAAAATCCACTCTCCACGGTCTCTAATTTGGAAAGTCGGGGAGCTATCCCCCTTCTTAGATGACCATCGTATATGACCATGGGTTGCGACTGAACGCCAATCACGTGATTGCGGGCGCAAACAAAGGTGGTTTGAGTCCAACTGCTTTTCTCCCCGCAATTCACCATGAGCCACCACATATCTCTTTCTCAATATCGTGGTTCCGATTGTGGCCCACCCTCTAAATTTTAAAGTACGATCACTTTCTATCCCCACAATTCAACGTGACCTTGGATCTCATGATCTTGATGGTACTTCTGAACTGATGGCTCAGATCTGCCCCTTAGTTTAAATTAACGGAAGTGATTTGCTTTGGGGCTTCGACGTTCGGAGTTTTCAACTCTCAAACCTATCTTTCTCTGCAGTGTCTATCTCCCAGAGTGGAAGATCTGCTGACACATGCCCCTCGCAAAGGGATGGTTCAGATGAACTCTAGATCTCCAGACTTCAGAAGTTATTGTTCATTACATTCTCTTTATTCTGGAGTGATTCCTCCCGGAGTGTCATATTGTTTGCCACGCGTCTTATCGAAATCAACGACCCTGGTCCTCTTCGGGACTTCGACACTTTTAAACCAAGACCAAATCAATGGCCTTCAACCTCCTTCTCAATCAACGATCAAGATTCTACTTCGAGACTTCGGTGCTTTCACCCTCTACTTTCCTCTGAAGTATTCTGTTCTCGAAGTTCTAGATCTGGCACCATGCATCCACCTCAAATCGACGACTCTCGTCCACTTCAAAAGTTTCAAGCTTCTAAAAACTCATTTCTTCCGTAGTGCATTCACCCAAAGACTCCGATCTATTAACACATACCCCTCCTGGCGATCAACGGCCAGGACCTACTTCAGGTCTTCGACGATTTTGCTCTCTCCTTGACCACAAACTCTCATTCAAGAGTTGTGGATCTTGTGCCACCTATCCCTCTTGGCGATGAATAGTCCCAATTCGCTTCGAGACTTAGGCACTTTGGCAAGTCAACCCTCCTGTGCACATAGAGGTTAAAAATTGTGCACTTTACTTTACATTGGATGACTATCATCCCTTTGCACTTAGATCCAACAGTTAGGATCAATCCTTTCTCAACGCTTCTCCCCACAAATGATCTGACGGCTGCTATCGCTCCTCCTCCTGAGATTTTGACTTCTTCCAACTTGGAAGAGTTTTGTAGATGTTCAAAGGCCTCAACCCTTGTTCCTCCTGTGAGCTCGACTATCTTGGGTTTCACCTTCATTCTTGAAAACTTTATCTCTTCTAATATTTTTGATTCTCTCAGACTGACGATACCGAAGGACTCCGTTGCTCCATGGATTTCCAAAGGGGCTCATGACCATCCATCTCGCAACAATTCAAGGTCTGGTGTTCATGATACGACCAATACCAAGGTGTCCGTCGATCGACGATTCATAGTAATTGTGGGGCCCCAACGTGCGTGCTCTTTATCAGAGAGCCCAACCTCCATAATCTGGAAAGTACTCGCCCAACTTGTACTAAACAAAGTCGTTGATCTCTCAGCCCAACGAGATCAACGACGTTGGTGAATTGTGGGTCGTGAACTAGCACATCCGCTACCTTCACCTTTGTGCCCTGCAATGATTACCCACCCTCGATATCCGTTCATAGATCGATGGTTCACAGTGATTGCAGGGTTCAACCTCCGCAATCTGGAAAGTGCTCACTCGACTCTAGCCTAATCCTAGTCGTTGATCTCCCATTCCCGATGAGATCAATGAAATGGGTTGATTACGGGCCGTGAACTCGTATGTTCGCTAACTTCACCTACGCACTCCGCAATGATTCCCAACCATCGATTTAATCGAGCGGTTGGTGTTTGATTTGCTAACCCCCATGAGTGTTTGAGTTGATTTGATGACCGAGATTGCCTCTCCTCTCGTTAAATGGCTCATTCCATCTCTGCTGTCAGATTCTTAATCCATCGATGGTTCAGATAACTTAACTATCATATAATTTGACATCTCAGAGCTTCCATCTCCAAGGTTCTGAAACCTTCATGAGCTGACTCTTGGGCTATAATCCCCGCTCTTAGTAGGGTTTTTGGTTAAGGACTTAGGCATGAGTTCAAAGTTTCCTAGACTACTTGTTTGAAGGGAACTCCTTCCTAACTCATGAGGCTTTAAGCTTCGAGTCAGGGCAAGGTAAGCTCGTGAGGATACCAAACGGTATCTATGCCAAGAGGCATGCTTCGACTCTGGAACAATGATGTAATTCCTTGGGGAAAGAGCCTCCGAGGATTGAATGAGAGAATATGGAAAATGAAACAAAAGTATATGTTCTCGATGGAACAAATGTATACTCATGACTTAATCATTTAATACAAAAAACCATTTATAGACATATAAATACACACATGCATCCATTATATTCTAATTCAAAGCACTGGACATGAAAACACTTATCACAACCATGAGGCATGATGTGACTACTGAAAGGGGTGCTCATTTCCACCCAACCATAGGCTCAGTCACTCCCAATGGCTTTATCATTGGCCACCCTCGAGCTTAGATCATGATGCTTTGAGATTCAATCTCTTTCTTCCAGCTCAATGGAAGTTAGGGATGAAGGTTACTCTCCTTCTCACAACAAAGAAATAGATGGGGATGAAGGTTACTCTCCTTCTCTCGACTCAATACTATACAGGGACGAAGGTTACTCTCCTTCTCCTGGCTAAATCTCTATTTTCTGGGATCAGGTCACACTCTTTTCATAGTTCTCCCTCGAACCTGAGAGCTCAGTCTCTCGTCTCTGCACTCTTTGCAGGTCCCCCCTTCTGCAACCACCACCACCACCCTTCCTTTCTTTCCTTCCTCAACAAGATTGTGTGTGGCTCAAATTTTGAGTTTGTGTTCAGGTCTAGAATCCTTACAGATGGGCGGTCTGCCCCATTCCCTCATTAACTCTTGAGGATGTCTTCCCACCTACAAACCTAACTGTAATTCATTCCTGGGTCAAAGGGCTATTCTGATCTTGATCAATTCAATCCAGCAAAGTACTGGTTCGGTGGAGGTTAACACAACCATTTCGGGTCCCCTCCACCACCTTTTCATAGAATTCATGGTCTCTTCTTATCATGTCCCCTTTTCAACAGTCATGCAACACGTAACCATTTTCTATTAAAATAACATAATTTACATTCATCGACCTTTTATACAAAGGTCCATCAAATCAAACGTTCACACTTTTAAGTTTTCCATAGTTCCTTGGCCAATATAGTTATAATTACAAACTGGGGGAAACAAGGTGTTACGCTAATCCAACATCCATGCTATTTATTGATGGATATTCTTCTTACATTTACCGCATGGTTCAATCACTACACAATCTTTTGGCATGAACCCTTCAGATTTTGGTTTTCCTGAAGGACTTGGGAATTGATCTTTATCCACAACTATTGTAGTTGATACTGCTAATGATTTTTTGTTGGGAACATTGATGACCCAGGTAACCCCGACTCAACCTCTTGCAAATACATCTCCCTTTGCACATGGGTCAGGTAATATTCTTGCTTCACAATTTCCACGGATGCACACACCAAGCGCTTTAATTGGTCTTCCCATCATTCACATGGACAACAGTTAAGTCATCCACACAACCATGGTTACACAATATACTCAAACTCCATCTCACACCTTGGAAATGAGTACACCATACATTGGAGATCAATATTCAATGGGAGGCCAACCTTTAGCTGGGGGGAAACCTTCAATTGGAGGGAAATTTTTTACTGGGGGGAAACCTTCACCTGGAGGGAATTTTTTTACTGGGGGGAAACCTATATGGTTGCAACATAAACAATCCTAGGGAAAATCATCTCCTACAAGTCCTTATATGCCTACTACCATCGACATGTATCCTGGACAACCATATCTAGGAGTTGCTAACACTTTGTGGGGTCAACCTAATCCGAAAGGCATTCCTCAACAATCAACGTTTCCCTATAAATCCATAAACCCCATGATTCCAACAAAATAGTCCCTTCAAACACATCATATGGTAGGTCCATTAGGTCAACCGCAATATATGGGGGGACCATAAGGTCAATCACAATATGTAGGAGGTCCATCTGTTCAATAATAGTACATGGGTGGACAATCAGGACAACCACCTTACATGGGTGGACAACCCGGGAAACCACTGTACATGGGAGTACCATATGGTTTTTCCATCTCGTCGCAACCAGGATATGGTCCTACTGGTGTTCCCATGCAACATGGTTATCACCAGTATCCACATGCTAACTGACAGTTACCATTTTTGGATATGTTGGATCTGCCAAATTTTTCACATTTGAAAAGCGATTCCATTCTACATGCCCCGTTTTGGCTCGCCATCCCTGCCAAATTACAATTCGACAACTCAAAATTCGATGGAAAACTTAGGAAATATCCTAACAATCATGTTATAACTTTCGATTTATGGTGTTCTTCCAACTCTTTGATGGATGATTCCATTCATTTGAGACTTTTTCAGAGAACACTTATAGGTGCAACAAACAAATGGTATATTGAATTGTCGCATAACTCCTTTGTCAACTTTAATTATCTTTCCATGGATTTCCTGATGCATTTCTACTTGCCTATACAGTATGAGACTGATACATAAATTTTGACCTCACTTCGAAAATCCTCTTCCACCCACATATCTGATCATATTCATGAGTGGAGACGACAGAGATGGTTGATTAAAGCTCCAATTCTGGACCAAATCCTTGTGGATTGGTTTACAAAGTCACTCTTGTCACCCATCGACTGTGATGTTTCTATGGGGAATGTCGTTACCAAGGAGTAGACTATCAGTCATGCTCAATATTTGGACTTGGTATATTCCCAGTCTGACACACTTTACGATCTGATCCCTCATGCTCCTCATTCGTCGAATGATCTGACAAAACCTGCTCCAGAACCAGTTTCTATTTCAAACACCGCAACTACTTTCGCTCCCGCTCAAACTTCCAAAGTGAATGCAGTCCAATACACTTCATCTCATAAACCATGAGGTAAGAAGAAAAAAAAGGGTAAATACAAGAAATCTTCTAACCATTATGATACTACAAAGACTACGGATACTCAACCGAATAGAAAGGCTAAGTTTCCTTGCATGGTTTGTGAGGAAGACCACTACACAAAATACTACCCTCATCATGAGGAAATCCCTAAATTTATGAAGGGTACCTCTCAACTTGAAATGTTAACTAAGCCTTTCCCGGTTCATCAACAACATCTAGTTACACAAATCTTGCCCCTTCGTAAGGGGGCAACGCAAGTCATTCCCACAATGGGGATGCTTCTTCGAGTGCCTTTGAGGTCTATATGTTTAAGAAGGTTAATGTAACGAATTGAGAAAATACTTATGACACTACTCTAGGTAATCATGCTAATGGAAAGGCTATTGATCATCCCTCCACATCCACTCCTCCTCCATCTTCCAATCCTCTTCATATTTAGAAGTCGATTTCTGACGTAGTGTTGCGCCCACACAAGGGAACAATTTGAAAAGCGATGTTTAATCCAAGTACTCACGTCGTCCAAAACTACAATATCATTTAATATTTCGCACAAGCACCTTGTGTTGTGTCATCCGTCAAAGTTCTACAGAACTATCCAAGTAAATGTAGAACTGTTATCAGTCGTTGAGGCTATGGATCCAGAGGAATCAAATTTGATTACGTTTAATCTCGACAATTTTAAGGATAGGATCTCCCACCACTTAGCATTCCAAATTCAAATTTTGGTTGGTGGAAAGAAAATTCATCGCACTAATTTGGATGAAGGAGCCTCCACCTATGTCATGTCTTTGCCTTGCTAGAGAACCCTTGGTTCTCCTAAACTTACCCCATCTCCTACCACTCTGAAATTGTTTGATGGATGTAGTTTCCAACCTCCCAGACTCTTTCAATATTTCATTGTGACATTGAAGGGTAAAACCATTTTGGACGACATCGAAGTGGTTGACACACCCCTGGATTACAATTTATTACTTGGTCATAATTGGTTCTATTGGATGGTTGTCGTCACATATTCGGTGTTTTGTATCTTACGATTTCCCCATCAAGGGAAAATTATCATTGCTGACCAAATTAACTATTGCACTCTAGATCTACACAATTCTACAGCAAATAATGTCCCTTTTCTAGGATAATCTAGTATTGAGAGTGTAGGAGTAGGTCTCCTTAAGGATTCCTTGCTCATGGGGGGTTTTCCTTTACCTTATTCTGCCACCTCGCCAGTTGCCATGATAAATGTGATTTTGAATTAAGTGTGACAATCCCTATAATCACTTGATCCTTTGGCAGTACCTGGTCCTAATGAGCATGGTTCTTTTCCTGTGTCAAGCTCATTAAAAAATGAAATAGACGAGCATAGTTCATTGTCTCCGTCAAGCTCGTTAAAAAATGAAATAGACCCCCTTTCCATTCCAAACGAGTCTCACTCCAGATTGAATACTTGAACCTTCTTTTTCTCTGCCTAGTGAAAATATTCCTATTAGTAACCAAGCATCTAAACGAGGAAAGATGAAGAGTTGTCGGAGAAAATGATGCTTGGGGTGCAATTCTCCAGCCTCTGGACATCATACTGAAGTGAAGCCACTATATTATATCACACAATATGGCGCCCCAATACCTCTAGAAAGACACGCTGCCAGGAGTGATCCTCGTTTGGAGGTCATTCCCATCGTAATGTAGTACTCTTTTCTAGAACAACCTTAGTCTTTGTTCTTTCTCGTGCTCATAAATACATGAGAATAAATTACCGAGCTTAGTCTTTTTTCTTTCTCATGCTTGTAAATACATGAGAATAGGTTACCGAGTATACTTTTATCTCTTTTTCAGACTCATAAAAGATATACAAAAAAGGAACTCTTTGGAGTCTCCTTTAAGATCTTTTCAAACTCCCTAAACATGAAAATATTACCGAGTGAACTTGTTTCCTTTCACACTCGTTAAAAGGTTTGAAAGGGAATATTTCGAGTGGAAGTTTATCTCTTTTTCGGCCTTGTGAGAATAATTATGAAAAAGGAATACTCTAGTCAAGCATGACTAAAAGAGTTCTCCCTTGTGTTGTTTTATACTTTTTTCGGGCTTGGGAGAATAAATTTACGAAAAAGTCACCCATGGATTCATCTTCAAGTTCCTTTCAGATTCTCTAAACATGAAAAACCATCGATTTTACCTTCTTTGGGCTCGTAAAATTATGCATTGAAGGACCTATGTGAGTCCAATCTCTAGGACCCATAAAAGACTAAACCCCTCCTTCCTCAGGCTCGTTAAACATATGTTGTGTGCAATGAGTTGGGAAGTCATGAACTAGTATTTACAGGACTTCATTTGCATTAAGGAGCTTGGAGATCAAGCCCAAGGATTGGATCAGTGAGGATGAACACCACAATAAGGTATGCCACAATATTCTTCTCGCTTTCTTGTTTGTTTGAGTTATATTTAAAAGGAAAGTAGAAACCATTTGTTTAGTTCTATCTTTGGACCAAAGAAGGGCTCTTGGTCCAAAGGGGAGCTTATCCTGTCCGCAGGGTAAGATTTCTCACAAAAATCAGGATCCCCCCCTTGAGGTAATTCTCTCATTTTTAAAGTGACGGGAATACCTGCCTAAGGTGACAGTGGGTAGGTGTTCTTAGAGTTGTCACTATTTGGTAGCTGGGTCGGGCTTTTCTCAACCTACAACTTGTGCGATAACAAGCCCTCAAATCGACAATCAGAGTGTTAGGCTAGAACTTCTCCATTGCATATCATATCCTTTGTAGGTCAATCCATATCCAAACCAAACAGACTCAATCATTGGATTCCATTGGAGTTGATGGATTTCATGTATTTACACAATTTATTGGGCATTATGGAAAATATGATCTAGATGGAGGCACCAGATCTAGATCTCGATCTACATGTGAATTGGATTATGGCATAACTTCTCTCATGTATATCTACATAAAAAAACTACCATTGATTCACTTTCAACTTTATTATTTTCAAATATACAATTCCATTTTTATCTAACCTAATTGGGAAGGCCCATACACCTCGAGGGTTTAAACCAACCCTGATACCATATGTAATGGCCCATGTTAATAAGAGAATACAATAAAAAATCACTCATTTGTAATAACCATATCAACTACTAAATTACCAGCAATGAACCCAAATAGCCTCTTCAATAAAGCAATGAGAGGTGAGGAACTTACCCATGTTGAAAACCCAATTTACCTGCAACCTGGTGACTTCATAATATTAGCCATACGTTGATCCTTCACATGGAAACCTGTAAAACCACAAAAAAAGGTGGGAGATGACTCTCCACCCAACCGTAGACCTTTCTACTGAGTATTTCAGTAGTAGGTCACCCCCAAGCCCCCAATCTACTATCATGCCACTGAATCCTTCCTTGTTCTCTCTATCACTCATCCCAAAGAGTGATGTCCTTTTCTTATCCTTTTCCCTCTTTATATAGAGTCCATCTGTGGTAAAGAACCCCATCCCTAGGGTTTGTTATTTAATAATTTATTATACATTATGGTTTATCCATTAATTATGGTTACTTATCCTTACCATTCTCTTTAATTACCTTAATATCCATAACAAATACTTATTATGACCCCCTTTAGGGTAATTATTATATACTTCTTTATTATTATTTATTCGGATAAGTATTTATTATGATTGTTTTAGCAGAATTATTATATTCCTGATATTATTATTACTATTATTATTTTTATTTATAATAATAATATGGGGCATTATGTACACCATATTCACTTGAGACTCTTCCCTTTGCTATCAAGCATGTTTGTTGTGGATATGATCGTTGATGTTTGACTTATGAACTTAATGGAAAATGTTTGGATTTCATTTGCATGTGACTGTTTAGGACGAGTCTTGGCATGATTGAGTGACCTTACACACATAAACTAATTAAATACTCACGTTCTCAAAGAAATATGAAACAAATGAAATGAGAAACTTGACATATGATAAGGTGATTATACTTTTCCCCTAAGTTGTCAACCTTCTAGTTGAAAAAAGAGGAAATGAGTGTCGAAAAACAATTGGTATATTTATGAGAACCTAACACTCACGGTATTAATGATCCATCCAAAGCTGACAAACTTAACCAAAAAGATCCATATGGTAGATGGATATTTTGATGATATTTCTTAGATACAAAAGTTGGTATTTACTGTTATTTATGAAGGCTAGTGAAATTTACTTTGTTGATGAATCATGATAATGTTTTTGAGATGATTAATATATTCACGATGTTAACATGTGGTTTCATTTTGATGAAATATAACTTGATAAAAATATGTTTATGTTTTAATATTATGACAGTATGCCATTATGTGATGGCACGTGGTACTTACATGCAATTTTTATGATGATATGTTTAAAAATGACATGCGGGAAGCATGTGGTATCTTACTACTCAAGATGTCATGATGACAATGATATTGTATTCTCATGATGACATGCGAGAGTTAGCATGTGTATTCTTTCTTTGAAATGTTGACATAATGACTAATGAAATTATTGGATGTTTTGAGGTGGTGATTGTCAGGTTATCCACCAGTGGGTTAAGAGTGTCATGATTGTGGACCGAGAGGGAAAGTTTATTTGATAATCTCATGGGAGCCCATAACCACGAAGGATAATATTACAAGTAACATCTTATGGGCTGGGGAAAACTCAATCTACTACTTATGCCATTTATTATTATTCCTTGTATTGGATTTGTGATGTCAAAATCCCAAAAAATGGCTGGAACATTTCTCGCCAGTGGTGTTGTAGGTTTGGAATTTGATGCATGGGGTTGTACCTGGTTGTTGAGGAAGGAGTTTAGGTCATCCTTTCGATATGCATGGTGTATGTGAGTACCGATCTAGATGTCTACTTGGGTAGATGAGGCCTTAAGAGTTGGGGCTTCGTATAGACCGATAGACTTTAATCCTGGTTTCAGAAGTCAGGAAGGACAACTAGAGAGTACTCATGCTTCCCCAGTGTTGTGATGTAGACTTTCAATGCCTGATGTAGTCACTTGTGTGGATTTATACTAGTCCAGTAAAGGGTGTTGTGGAAGGTATAAGAGATAACAAAGGGTGTTGTGGAGGATGGTGACCTAATTAAAAACCTATAAGAAACATAATCAAGCTAACTTTGGGACTAAGTTCCTTGAAGGAGGGGAGGGGTGTATGTCATGCCCCATATTATTATTATTAAATACAAATAATAATATCATGAATATAATAATTCTCCTAAAACGATCATAATAAATACTTATTGGAATAAATAATAATAAAGAAATATATAATACTGATCGTAAAGGGTGTCATAATAAGTATTTATTATGGATATTAGGGTAATTAAAAATAATGGTAAAATAAGTAACCTTAATTAATGGAGAAACCCTAAAGTATAATAAATAATTAAATAATAAACCTTAGGGATGGGGTTCTTTACCACATATGGACTCTATATAAAGAGGGAAAAGGATAAGAAAAAGGCATCGCTCTTTGGGCTGAGCGATAGAGAGAACAAGGCCAAGGATTCACTGTCATGATAGTATATCGGGGGCTTGAGGGTGACCTACTACTAAAATATTCAGTAGCAAGGTCTACAGTTGGGTGGAGAGTTGTCCCCTGCCTTTTTTTGTGGTTTTCCAGGTTTCCAGGTGAAGGATCAATATATTGCTAAGATTATGAAGTCACCAAGTTACATGTAAATTGGGTTCTCGACATTGGTTAGTTCCTCACCTCTCATTGCTTTATTGAAGAATCATTGGGTATTCGGGCTCATTGTTGGTAATTCGGTAGTTGATCTGGTTATTACTCATGAGTAGTTTTTGCTTGTATTCTCTTAGTAGTCTGGGCCATTACATAGCTTGAACGAGGGGTGTATGTCATTCCCCATATTATTATTAATAAAAATAAATATAAATAATAATATCAGGAATAAAATAATTCTCCTAAAATGTGTTGGATTACTGAGAGGGCGGTGAATCAGTAATAGAGAAATGCAATCCTTTTAACCACAAAAAGAAAGTGTTATATCAATGTAGCATTATCATACAATAGTTTCAGAGTAAATAAACAATGAACAAATGAGCAATCATAGACATACACAGTACACCAATGTTTTTACGTGGAAACCCAAAGCAGGAGAAAACCACGTAATCCTTTTTCTTATATGTCTTTAAGAATTACATTAATTGGAAGCACCAACTTCCTTTGTTTTCCAACTACAATTGGAAGGAGGCTCCAACTCCCTAGTTTCTCAAGATACAACCTGAGGGAAGCTCCAACTCCCCAATTCTTTGGCTACAACTAGAAGGAGGCTACAACCCCCTATGTTCTTCGGCTACAACCAGAAGGTGGCTAAAACCACATGTACTTTCCCCGTCCAACCACCCTCAAGTTGATGTAGAATGATGGAACCACTGTCACATAATCATTGTGAGATATACGACTGTAAAACTGTACCAATCAACCTGTAATCAACCTGTAACAACCTGTACCAATAACATGTGCCAACATGTACCATGAAACAACATGTACTGTTAAGCCCTAATATTGGCTCAGTACCCCTTAACTGGGGCATATTAGATTAGTAATGTTATTTTATTTATGTCGGCTTTAGGCCATTAGTTGTAATTATACCTCTTAGTCTCCTATATATACCAAGGAGACATTTTCATTTTGAATAATCTTGTACTTGAACATTTAAGTGGGGTAAAAGGAGGTTGCCCCCTCGAAGAGGCTTATTATCTAAACTTATCTCTTTTTCAAGGCGTTGAGTACTTTTCCTGAGGTTTTTCTATGCTATATTGATGTTTGGTTCTTAACATGTGGTATCATAGCTCAAGGTCTTGGGGTTTCGCTGCTACATCTGAGACACCGTGGAATTTTAACTATAAATTTTTTTCTACAATGTTTCAGAAGGAACGGCTTGGGGTATATTTAGTAGACAGATCAAGGTATGTTGGGTTCAAAATTCAGCTCCTGAGGCCTTATACTTTCAGAGATACAGCCTGTACAAGATAGGGTTCTGGAATCATCCTGAAATGAGTCATTGCGGAATTTTCACTATAAAAAAATTTCTGTAACGTTTCAGACCCTGAAATCCAGAGGAAATTTATAGAAATTAGTAAGGTATCTGTGGTAAAACGTTCAGCTTCTAGGTCATCTTAAATTTGTAGATACACCTTGTGTAAGATAGGGTATCTGACTAGTCCTATTGACTAGTCTCAAGAAGGTGTTCCAGGTAAAATAATCATAACTTCTTGCTAGAGTATCCAAATTGAGTGGGACTAGTTTCATTGGATTGTGAACAGTCTGTAGTATTTTGGGTACAAGTTTCAGAATTTGATATCAATTATTTTGTGTGGGGAATGCTATACAAGTGAGATCTCCTGGAAAGGACAAAAATCGACAAGTTGTGAGGAAGTTACCGTAAATTCCACTTGGCACATCCAATTTTGATCAGACTATCTTCATAAGAACAAAAAAAATGGGTAACCAAGATATTGGGTTATGATTTTGAAATCATCTATAAAAAGTGGAAGCAAAATGTTGTGGTAGATGCACTCTCAAGAAAGGATGAAGATGTTGAGGCCTTTCTCTGTGCTATCTCAATCATCCAACCTGAATGGATAATAGAAGCAAGGGATGAATGGAAGAATGACGAAAAAGTGTGGACTCTCATTGAAAGGTTGCTGCAGGATTCCGGTGCATCAGATACATTTACATGGAAAAATGATTCACTATGGTACAAAGATCGCTTATATTTATGTAAGAAATCCCAACTCAAACAAAAGGTACTATTGGAATTGCACACCTCTCCAGTAGGAAGGCACTCAGGATTTTTGAAAACCTACCATAGAGACAAGAAGGATTTTTTTTGGGATGGCCTTAAAGCTGATGTTCAAAGGTTTGTGGCAGAATGTTTGGTTTGCCAACAAAATATGGTGGAAAAAATTAAGACCCCAGGTCTTTTACAACCATTATCCATCCCAAGTCAGCGCTGGGAGGACGTTTCCATGGATTTCATCATAGGGTTACCAAAGTCTGAAGGAAAGAGTGTCATCATGGTGATTGTTGATAGACTGACCAAGTATGCACACTTTTGTGCACTCTCTCATCCCTTCAAAGCTAGTACAGTTGCCACCACATTCAT
>ML822039.1:0-18553 GCA_009831015.1 Picea engelmannii | reverse complement strand
TGTGATTTAATTCAGAACTTCAGTTCACTTCAGCAAGTATAGATAGAATGATTTCTTTACTACAACACTAAGTGCTTTTGGAATTGAGCATATATAGTGCACAGCTATCTTTGAAACAAAAGACTTCCCTGGGTTGATAATTTATGTTTCACTTGGTTGTTTAAAATTAATTAAGCAATTATAGTGACCAACATCAACCATGCACCAAATATGTATAAATAATCTGTCACAATAACCTTTCCAAACAACCTATAATCAACATGTACCTTAAACAAGTGCATCAACCATGCACCAACCTGTAACTTAACCTATACCATCAAAAAGTGCATCAACCATGCACCAAATATGTACCAATCATGCATCAAATACACATAAACTATGATTCATCAAGATGTACCAACATCATCAACTATACACCTCATTTATGTGCCAACTCATCAACTACTTGTCTCAACCATGTACCCAACATGTACATCAACAAAAAACCCTCATCAATTTCATCATCCAAATCTGATTTGTAACTTTGTAATAGACCTAGTGTATATGATCACATACCTGCAAAGCTTCCTTAACTTTAACAATAAGAGACTAGCATTTTCATCAAACTTTACTTTAGTCTCACGTGACTAAGTTTGGATTAGTCAACAACCCTAACTTGCAATAATCATAACTATGTACTTGTAATGAATAAAGCTCTGAAAATAGTACACAATGTTCTTCAGCGTCTTTAATGCAATTCCTCCGGGTTTCACTACTTGGATCCTTTCAGAAAAGGAGTTATAGCAAAAATGGCATACCTTATTGAATTCTAGCTTATTCTAGAGAGTGAACTTGTAGAGCGTGCCCCACATGGAATATTTGTTTTATGGATCTGAAAATTGTACACAAAGGAATACATACTGTACTCTAACCAATACATTTGGTGTTACTGAATTTGGATCTGTTATGAAGAAGTTATGATGTTTTTACCCGAAACACTTGTTTTAGACTAGTTTCAGGACTAGCCACAAACCCTATTTTCTATGGAGTGTAATTCAAAACATACAACGACCCACAAGATAAAATTTGTATCCCAGCTACTTGGATATTTTTACTGTATTTCCTCCCAATTTCATGGTCTGAATCATAATAGAAAAAAAATTATTGCAAAAATGGTGAGATGACCTGTAAATAACATACCTTAGAAAGCATCATCAAAATAATTTATCCTCCCTTGAATTTTGGTCTTCTTTACTTCACCTTCCCTCTGAAATTCGACTTATATATCCTTTGGTTACCTCATTCACTTGTAGATATTTAATATGCTCAAGTGTGATTAAAATGAGAGAGCCTTGCCTCTTATTCATACTTTCATGTAGCTTCCTCAAGGGGTTACCTTTTAACCATCTTAACCCACCTTCCTTATTTTAGGGTCAACCCACTTCTAACCACTTGTCCACTTAGTAATTTCTCCATTAACTTTATTATTTAAATAATTTATTTTTTATACACTTTGACTTATAGTACACTCACCACTTCACTTTACTTCAAGGGGTTACCTTCTAACCATCTTAAACCACTTTCCTTATTTTAGGGCTAACCCACTTCTAACCACTTGTCCACTTAGTAATTTCTCCATTAACTTTATTATTTAAATAATTTCTTTTGTATTCATTTTGAATTATAGTACACTCATCACTTCACTTTATTATTTACCTTCTAAAATCTCTTAAACCACTTTGACTACTTTGACCTTTTGGGGCTTCTGGATGACTCATGAGGGTTCTCCAACTTCACATGGCCATAAATCTCTAACCGTGAGGAGTTATGTGACGTTCCACATACCACTGTAAATGGAATGACATATACTATCCATATAGAATATTATTACCTAAAAATATATCAAAACTCATACCATTATCCATCAAACAAACTTGGGTCCATTACCCAACCCTTTCTCCAACTTCACATGGCCATAACTCTCTAAACGTGAGGAGTTATGTGGCATTCCACATACCACCAGAAATAGCATGACATGAACTATCCATCTGGAATAGTCTTACCTAAAAATATATCAAAACTCATACCATTATCCATCAAACAAACTTGGTTCCATTACCCAAACCTTTGTGCTACCAGACTTTCTTCAAGGGTTGACATCAATGACAACCAACCCAAATAATAAAAAAATTGATCATAAAAATTACTTATTGGAGTAAATAATAATAAAGAAGTATATAATAATTATCCTAAAGGGGGTCATAATAAGTATTTATTATGGATATTGGGGTAATTAAAGAGAATGGTAAAATAAGTAACCATAATTAATGGAGAAACCCTAAAGTATAATAAATAATTAAATAACGGATCATGGGGATGGGGTTTTTAACCAAAGATGGACTCTATATAAAGAGGGAAAATGATAAGAAAAGGGAATCACTCTTTGGGCTAAGTGATAGAGATAAAAGGGCTAAGAATTCACTAGCATGATAATAGATTGGGGGCTCGGGGTTGACGTGCTACTGAAATATTCAGTAGCAAGGTCTACGATTGGGTGGAGAGTTGTCCCCCAACTTTTTCTGCAATTTTCCAGGTTGCGAGGTGAAGGATCAATGCATGGATAATATTATGAAGTCACTAGGTTGCAGGTAAATTGGGTTCTCAACACAGGTAAGTTCCTCACCTCCCAATGCTTTATTAAATAATCATTGGTTATTTGGGTTCATTGTTGTTAATTCGGTAGTTGATATGGCTATTACACATGAGTGATTTTTTCTTATATTCTCTCAATAATATTTTCCATTACAAGACACCACATGTGAGTATGTATAGGCCATACAAGAAGAGTGCCCTTAACTTTTTGCAGATTTTGAGGGAATCTGAATGTACATTTGTACATATGTGTATAAAGACTCCATTTTGGTGCATATGGAGTTCCTAGAGTCACAACTTTGAGACTTCATGTATGGTCTGTGATGGATCCCTATAAGGGAAGTGGGATCACTTGATGGAATGTGGTGCAGAGAAAGGTGTACACTTCCTTAGGTGGTGCAGGATAAGGGGATTGAGAGATTGCTAGTTGGAATTGTTGCAATAGTCATTAAATTGAAAAAGTATTGAGCATTGTGATGTAATATTTTGTATGTATGCACATGTACACCTGTATGGTGATATAAACTAAGGACAATGCAAATTGTAGGGGGAGGGGATTGTAACACCCAATTTTTGACCCCCGATGTAGCATTTCATATTTGTTAGTATTATGAATTGTCACAAGGAAAACGATGTAATATGTAAACATTATACATTGAAAAACAATAAAATTAAATACATCATTAGTTGTAGATGGGTAAGGACTAGAGAAATGGGGGGATATGATTCCATAAGAGAGGGGGCTTAATGTGGGTTTTTATCCCGGGTTTCCATTCTCCTTGAGTCTTAAGCCATCTTCATTAATCAATTTGTCATTTAGCTATTTATCCCTTTGACTTATTAAACACTAAAATCATTTAATTGATGTAATAGGTTGGGTGAGCAAGTCAACCCACTCAGTTATGATAGCATGGGTTGTGTGTAATCATCCTTGGGGAAAAGAGTAAGAGTGAAGCAAACATGGGAGAAGAGGATTTTTAGAGTAGGAAGGAAGAACAATTTTTACAGTAAGAAAGAAGAGAGGAAAACCACAAATAAGTGTTATAGAATAGTGGACAACCATATGGTGTAGGGAAGACAACTTGTTGAAGCTAGAAATTGTGCTAAGAATGAAGTTGGTATGCTTGTGAGTGATTTACTTTTGAGGAAAAATTACCCAAGAGCATTTGTAGATGTTATGTGAGTGTTCCTTTTGTAGTTGGATTTCCTAGAGCCCCCAGTAGAGATATTCTTGGGCGGTCTGTGTTGGATCCCTAGAGGGGATGGAGATTTTATGAGGGACTGTTGTGTAGAGAAGGAAATATCATCCCTTGGGTTGTGTTGACTGATGGGGAAGATATTTGGGTGGTTATAATTGTTAGCAACATTACTTGTTTTCGGCATAGGGATATTTGGGTCTGCAGGTTGCATGAGAAGCGCCCAAGCGCAACACACAGAAGAAGTCCTTTTCGGGCTTAAAATCAAGCGAGCGGGCATTTCATTCTTCAACGGAAAGGATTCAGCGACAGAGCAGAACAACGATTGATGGGTAATTGCAGATTAACCGAGTCGCATCAAGTATAGTGTTAAACGTTTTAAGGAAGTCAATGGTCAGAATCCTTCGGGAGGCACTCGCGAAGTTACGAGGGCCGTCGATCGCAAGCAATTCAAGCACAGTGTTATTTCTCGAGCTCGGGATTCGTGAGTTCAAAGGGCGGACCATATCCCTTTGGTTGCGCAAGATTTCGAGTTATGAAAAGTGTCTGGAGGAGGTCAACTGTCGCTGACCATCACGTCTCGGGACTTCGCGAAGGGAGAATGACAAAGTCTGATACTCCAACTCGCGAGGTCAGGAGTAGCGAGAGGCGCTAGTACTTGGGCCCTAGCCAACGGTTACATATGGAGAGCGCTGACCAGAAAGGGAGCCCTGCTCGTATCGTCGTCTCAGGAAGCGGGAGTTGAAGAAGAGGAACCAAGGGTCTCCAACTCGTGAATCGCGAAATGAAAATCACTTTTAATGACGGGCCCACAGTATCGCTGAAAGTGTTCTGGGCTGTCCGATCAAAAGAGGGGTACGTGATGCACGATTAAGTTCTATCACCCCTTCGCACATCGCGACTTCAAAGAGCAAGGATCAACCTCCTCCCAGCCTCGAGGCACGAAGCGCTGAAAGCGCCTAAAGGCGGGCCCACAATATCGAGGAGCAGTCTCAACCATCCAACTAAAGGGGACACCTGGTGCGTGATTAGGCTCCCCGTCTTCTCTCCCATTGCGATTTTGAAGTGCAAGAAGCAACTCCCTCATATCCTCGATGCGCGAAGTGATGAGAGTGTCCAGAACCTGGGGCCCGCAGCAGTGTCGGGTGAATTTAGGACTGTCGGATTTAGAGGGGCACGTGGCACCAGATTAAGCTGCCTCGGCTTTTCGCTCATCACGGCTATGATAGGCAAGGTCCAGCACCATCGTATTCCCGATGCGTGAGGTGCCGGGAGTTTCCAGGACCTGGGCCTACACCATCACCGAAGTGCGTTCAGAACCGTCAGATCTAGAGGGGCGCGTGGCACCAGATTAAGCCGCCTCGGCGTTTCTCTCATCGCGATTTCAAGAAGCAAGGACTAGCTCCTTCCCATTTACGAACGCCGAGGGCGCCTTGTGGATAAGAACATGGTCACAACCCGTGGTCACTTGTGAAAGAAAAGAGCTGCCCAGGAAGGGCCGAAGGCGTCGTGTATGTTCACAGAAGGAATTACCGCGATCTCCAAGTGCCATTTGATCCGACCTCGGTCCTGTTTTTCGCTTGAAGTAAATGAAGGCGAGAAAGGGTGGTTGAAACCTCTCCTCATTCATTAAATGCGAGGAATGGAGGGTCTGGCAAGCGGACTGCTCGACAGGGTCCTGTGTACCCATTTTTCCAGAGAAGCCATGACGGGTTCTCGACTAGCCGGAGGAGGTCTGCACACGCTAACTTGGCATTTACTGGTTCAGCTACTCCTCCCCTGCAAAGGCCATGCGAAGTTAAGGAGACGTCTGACGAGGGACTTCTTCCCGAAGATTGATTGAAGAGACGCTACGCCTTGAAGGGCAAGGGCGCCTCTGTTGGGAAAATCTGCCCAACTATATGTACTCAGTTTTTGTATTTTTGAAGGTATCGATGGTAGAGCAAAGCTCCCGGTTGTAAGGTTTTAGGAAACACCCTAGTTCCCCGGTTATGCATATGTATGTAAGATTTCTTTAATGAAAGGCAGTTTCCTTATTCCATATAGTTTTCATCTCATACCGAGGGAGTTCGTGATCGACTGATTCGCACGAATTATGGCAATTATGCTGTGATAAAGGATTTATTGTGGCATTATTGTTTTCTCTGGTTTTCTGTGTTTGAATGTAAGAAGATCTTGCATTTAGATGTCTTCTTCTACAGTCTGTTAGGAACCTGATGTTTACAACATACTTTAGCATCTCTCTGATATAAGTCTTCCCCCTACTCACCCTTACTACAACTCATTTTCTGAAGTTATCTAAGACCTCACTTGCCCATGCATGTTTGGCCTAGTTTCGGAGTTAGAACCACATCGTCGTGAGTTAAACTTCCATTTGATCACCCCATTAAACAAATCGTGACATAAAATGACGGGCGTCGGGCTCTGCTCCTGCTGCAATCTAGGGGTGACTTCTGACACTAACATTTTTGGTGTCGTTGCCGGGGACGAAGTTGAAAATTTTCCCTGAGATTGAACGACATTGAGCCTCTGATTCTGAAGGTACATCGGGTATTAGAGCCTTTGAATATTGCTACTGTGCACTTGGAGACTCCATTGTGACGACTCCACTATGGCGAAATTGTCGTGTTAATTGTGGCTTTCAGAGGTAGACACACGTGGTCTCATCCACAACTGCCTCTAGCTACACCTGAAACTGATCCAGAGGTGGTTCTAAGGAAAGGAAAGGCCCTTGAAGAAGAATCTTCCACCGCCGAACGAGGTAATCTGCCATCTCCTTCTGTAGGAAATCCATTTTCTCCTCCTCAGTTTCTTAATAGACCTCCTTCATAGGTTTCCCATTTCCTGAATTTTGCGAGTGTTCCTGCTAAGTTTTCCCCTCCTGGTCTGGGATTGGAGGGAGAAATCCTCATCACTCCCCTCTCCTCTGAAGCTGTACCTTGGCATAGGCCCCGAACCGCAGAATATTTCCCCACTCGTGTCTTTACTACTGCTGCACAAAGATGAGCACTTGTTGACTTGAGCTCGTTATCCTTCTCCTTAAATCCCCTCTTGTTTCCCACTCCACTTAAAGACTCATTCCCAGTAGCCCCTTCACGAACTCCTTCTCCTCCAAGCTCTCCTCCACCTAATATTCCTATGGCTGGTGTTAATCCCCCTCTGAATAGAATGGATGCCATAGTCGCTGCCAGATATGCTCCCTTAATCCTACCTCATCCTATGAATCCTCTCCCTGCTGGAGATTACTTGAGATACATGCCCAAGTTCACTGGGGAAGGGGACATAACCACGGAAGAACATCTGGCTTCTTTCTACAGTTATGCAGACAACCTAAACATTGAAAATGAGGATGTCTGGATGAGAGTCTTCGTCTAGAGCCTAGATGGCGAGGTGAGGAAGTGGTTTAGAGGGTTGGCCCCCGGATCTATTGCTGGGATCGAAGCCCTGGATAGTGCTTTCCTGAGGTAGTGGGGAGATAGGAAAGATTTCATGTATTACATGACAGAGTTCGGATCTTTGAAGAAGATGGATGGAGAATTTGTCTCCAACTTCTCCAGAATATTCAATAAGATGTATAACAAAATCCCTGCCGAAATAAAGCCATCAGAAGCCTCAGCCAAGATTTCTTATGCTAGTGCGTTTGGCCCCAATTTTTGTCTATTACTGAGAGAAAGAAGAGCCACCTCCTTAGCTCAAACACAAGATGCATCCATAGAGGTGGAATCCAATGTATTAGCAGCTGGCAAACTAAGGAACAAGGCTGACGCAGACAGGAGCAAGGGAAGGTCGGAAGCCTCAACTTCTGGCCCATCGGTGCCCCACCCTCAAGTGGATGAGCTGATCGGGATGGTGAAGTCTCTGTCTGCAGAAATGGAGAGAATGAAGGTGGAAGGGAGGCAAGCATACAAGGGCCCTCAGAACACCAAAAGAAAGGAGGTTTCAGGAGGCCAAACAATATTACTTCCCCGATTGTGCAAAGGGAGAGGGGAAGAGACAGAGAAGACCAGAAGATTCAGGCCCCTTTCCAAAACCATTTTATGACCGAGGAAGAATAAGGGGGAGAAGGAGAACTTGATCTTGAAATCCATTGCCTCGGAGACACTCCTCCTTTTCCTGATCTCACTCAATTAGCATACTAGGAGTCTCTCATGGACAGTTAGCGAAATGAACTGAGCAAAGAAGGCAAGGCTAGTGGCGGCCAAGGCAGGTATGATCTGCGTTCCAGAAAGAAGACAGTGGCACCTGACGTCCCTGAGCAGCCTACTAGAACAGAGAAGTCTGCTAATGAAGTAGCAGACAATCACAGAGGTAAGAAGCACCAACCCCTCTCTCCCATAATCTAGAGTCATGTTCCCGAAATAAGAGAAATTCCAAAGCTTACATCTTCTTTTAATTTCGAGCATGAAATTCAAAAGATCAGGATTCCTGTGCCCCTAACCGAATTGATTAAACAAGAAGGGTTCAAGAAATGATTTTTTGAGCTTTTACAGTCTCAGGTCTCCTGCCTTCCCACAGACTTCATTAATTTGCAAGATGAAAAGCGTGGAGTTATTTTAGGTCCTATGGTAGAAGATAGGAATGACTCATCCCCTCCCTTCTACACTTCCTTGAACATACATGACAAGGTATTGCACAACTTCTTGATGGATTCAGGGGCTTCTCACAACCTCATGCCCAAAACTGTCATGGAAGAATTAGGGCTAGAAGTCACCTGAGCCTATCATGACCTCCATTCCTTCGACTCCAAGAAAGTTCAATGTCTCGGGGTTATCAAAGACCTAGTCATGACCTTGTTTCAGTTGCCCATGAAAAGTGTGGTCATGGATATTGTAGTGGATGATGTCCCCCCCAAGTTCGGTATGTTGTTATCAAGATATTGGATAAAAAGACTGGGGGGAACTTTGCAGAAGGACCTAACCTATGCTACTATCCTGGTGTTTGGGGGAGAACACAGGAGGCTATATAGGGAAGCCCAGTTGGCCTATATAATCAGTGATGAATCTAATCCCACCAACCATCCTATTTTTGCCTTAGACACTGATTTAGGTTCCAGTTTAATGCAACTCACTCATACTCCCGAGCCCCCTCTTGAACTCAGAGAGCAGCCCACCACTCCTCATGAGTTTCCTCCCTCCATCACCCCCGTCTGGAAAATGTTTTTTGATGGATCCTGTTCCAAGGAAGGCGCTGGTGCTGGGGTGTTTTTTGTGTCCCCTTCTCAGGAAACCATGTCCCTGTCATATAAGCTAGAATTTGAAACCACCAACAATGTGGCAGAGTATGAAGCCCTTGTTCTAGGATTGAGAGCTGCAAGGGAAATGGGAATTCAGGAGGTAGCAGTGTTCGGAGATGCAGAGTTGGTGGTCCAACAGATCAGAAACGCTTATCAGGCTAAGCACCCTCAACTAAGAAATTACAGAAATGAAGTATGGGACCTAATTGATAGTTTCTTCTCCGCTTTCAATATCTCTTTTATTCCAAGGGAGGATAATACTGTGGCCGATTCTTTATCTATTTCAGCTAGCCAGTTCAAGGTCCCTCAGTCGTCTATGGCCAAATATGATATTGAGATAAAATATAGGCCCTCTGTACCAGACAATGTCAAGCATTGGAAGGTATTCGAAGATGATCTGGAAATCGAGAATTTTCTCTAATCTGTTGATGAATTTTCTGCGTTGCACATTGATCAGGATCTTGATACAGAAGATAACCCTCACCCTGAGGTGTTTTTAAATAAAATTGCTAACCACCAGATCATTCAACTACCTAGCAATCACATCCCAAGGGGACTAATTCCTTTAGAAAGATTGTTCGATGGGAATGATGTGGCAGTCAATGGTAGAGTTTCATATGAAGATGTTGATACTGCCGAGTGCATCATTGGCACACCGGAGGAGCCTAAGTATGTCAAGCTTTCAAGGAGTTTGACCATAGAACAAAGGGCCGAATATACTGAGTTGCTGAGAGAATTTGCTGATGTGTTTGCATGGACTTATGAAGATCTCAAGATGTATGACACATCCGTCATTGAACACAAGATCCCACTGAAGGAAGGGGCTAAGCCGTTCAGGCAGAAGCTAAGATAGATAAATCCCATGTTGCTTCCTGTCATGGAGAAAGAAGTGAAGAAGTTGTTAGAGGCCCAGATCATCGTCCACTTGAGATATTCCGAATGGGTGGCCAATTTGGTTTTGGTCAGAAAGAAGAGTGGAGAAATCAGGCTTTGTGTCGATTTCAGGAACCTGAACAGGAGCTCAAAGAAAGACAATTATCCCCTATCCAACATGGAGCACATATTGTAGAGGGTAACCGGTGCATCTAGGATTTCCATGATCGATGGTTTTTCTGGCTATAATCAGATATCGGTCATGCCTGAAGACAGAGAAAAGACAGCCTTCACCACCCATTGGGGCACATTCATGTATGCCAAAATGCCATTTGGACTGATGAATGCAGGAGTGACATTTCAACGAGCCATGGACATAGCCTTCGTCGGGGAGAAAGATAGGTTTGTGGTGATCTATCTGGATGACATAACAATTTTCTCCAGGTCTGAAAAAGAGCACTGCTGTCACCTGAGAAAGGTTTTTTCGAAGTGTCGGAGGTTCGGCCTTTCCCTAAACCCCAAGAAATCTTTATTTTCTATGGAGGAGGGGAAGCTGTTAGGCCATATAGTATCAGCAGAAGGAGTGAGGATTGATCCTAGCAGGGTAGAGGCAATTCGGACCCTGTCACTTCCCAGATCTAAGAAGGAAGTTCAAGCCTTTTTGGGGAAGATTAATTTTCTGAGGAGATTTGTCTCGAATTTCGCTGAGCTGGTGAAACACATCACAACCATGCTCAAGAAGGGAAATGAAGTGAAATGGACCGCTGAACCCAGGGAATCTTTTGTCCAAATAAAAAAAGCATTGACTGAGGAACCAGTGTTGATCAGTCCTGACTATTCGAAAGATTTCCTAATTTTCTCTTTCGCCTCTTTTGATACAGTAGCAACGATCTTGTTGCAGAGAAATGAGGAAGGGCCAGAGCAACCCATCATCTTCTTCATCAAAGCATTAAGAGATGCAGAGGTCAGGTATGAAATCATGGAGAAGCAGGTTTATGCCTTAGTGAAAGCTCTCAAAGCTTTCAGAGTCTATGTCTTGCACTCGAAAGTGACCGCATACATTCCTTCAGCCTATGTGAAGGACATCCTTGTACAACCTGACATTGATGGGAAGAGGAGTAAATGGATAGCCAAGATCCTGGAATTTGACTTGGAAATAAGGCTTACCAGATTGATCAAGGGTCAAGGATTAGCCAATCTATTAGCTGAAACTAATCGCAAAGCTTTGGGGGTGGATTTCGTCCATGAATGATCAGAAAATCAGCAGAATCAGTTGTCCGACCTAGGCCCTCAAACAAAACCCTTGTTGGCTCGATGTCCTTGGTATAAGGACGTCATATATTTTCTGCAGGAGTTGTGGCACCCAGATGGCCTGCAAAGAAACAAAGCAAGAGCTCTGAATATCAAGGCATTAAGGTATTTCCTGATCGATCAAATTTTATACTGGAAAGACCCCCTAGGAGTGATTTTAAAATGCAAGGATCCGCAAGAGGCCGACAGAATCATGGTTGAATTTCACAACGGCCTATGCGGAGGGCACCATTTCTGGAAGACCATAGCTCACATAATTCTCAAAGTTGGGTACTACTGTCCCACCTTGTTCATTGACGTCTGTAGAAGAGTTAGAGCTTGTATCCCATGCCAAAGATTTTCAGGAAAGCAACAGCTCAAGTCTCTGCCTTTAAAGCCTGTAGTTGTTTCGGGACCTTTCCAGCAATGGGGCCTAGATTTTATTGGAGAAATCCACCCTGCTTCCAGCGGGCAGCACAAATGGATCTTGACTGCCACAAATTTCTTTACTAAGTGGATCGAAGCCATCCCCACCAGGAGCGCTTCCCACAAGGTAATTATTGGATTCCTGGAAGACCTCATCACAAGGTTCGACTGCCCAAGAAAGATTGTTACTGATAACACAGCCTCTTTCAAGGCTGAACCGTTAGTCAAGTTCTGTGAACAATTTGGAATCAAACTAATTCACTCCACCCCATACTATCCCCAGGGCAATGGTTTAGCAGAGTCCTCCAACAAAAGCCTGATAAAGATCATCAAAAGATTATTGGAAGACAACAAAAGGTCTTGGAATTTGAAGCTGAAATTTGCTCTATGAGCCGATCAGGTGACCACAAAGAGATCTATAGGCATCTCCCCTTTCCAGTTAGTGTACGGAGTAGAAGTTGTCTTCACTTCCCAGCTGGCCATTCCCGTAGTGAAATTCTTCCAGGATTATCAAGAAGAGCCCAATGATATGATCCGAAGAATTCATCAACTGGTAGAATTCCAGCAGGCCAGAGAGCAGGTAATGATCAGAATTCAGGATCATCAGCAGATGATCAAGTAGGTTTTTGATAAAAAAGCCAAGAAGGAGGAGTTCCAGATAGGGGACCTGATACTGAAATGGGATGCTCCTAAGCAAGACAAGGGCAAGCACGACAAATTTGAAGCCCTGTGGATCGGGCCCTTCAAGATCTCTGAAGTTTTCTCAAATAACACATACAGGTTGTAGGATTTGGAGGGTAAATAAGTTTTTAACAACCCAGTAAATGGGCATTTTCTGAAGAAATGTTTTGTCTGAGCCCTCGGTGGCTCCTTTGTTTGTAAATATTGTCCTTTTGGTTCTTTGTTTACTTTTGTTTTTCGGCCAAGTAAATGACTCCATAGCCCAACATCAAGGCACTGGAACTGCAAAATGAGTCCTTAGAGCATCACAGGGATGACTCTATCCCCCATGGAGCCTAATGTTAGCAACATTACTTGTCTTCAGCATAGGGATATCCAGGTCTGTAGGTTGCACGAGAAGCGTCCAAGCGCAGCACACAGAAGAAGTCCTTTTCGGGCTTAAAATCAAGCGAGCGGGCATTTCATTCTTCAGCGGAAAGGATTCAGCAATAGAGCAGAACAACGATTGATGGGTAATTTCATATTAACCGAGTCGTGTCAAGTATAGCGCTAAAAGTTTTAAGGAAGTCAACGGTCAGAATCCTTCAGGAGGCACTCGCGAAGTTACGAGGGCCGTTGATCACAAGCAATTCAAGCGCAGTCTTATTTCTCAAGCTCGGGGTTCGTGAGTTCGAAGGGCGGACCATATCCCTTTGGTTGTGCGAGATTCCGAGTTACAAAAAGTGTCAGGAGGAGGTCAACCATCGCTGACCATCGTGTCTCGGGACTTTGCGAAGGGAGAATGCCAAAGTTTGATACTCCAACTCGCGAGGTCATGAGTAGTGAGAGGCGCTAGTACTTGGGCCCTAGCCAATGGTTACATATGGAGAGCACTGACCAGAATGGGAGCCCTGCCCGTATTTCCGACTCAGGAAGCGGGAGTTGAAGAAGAGGAACCAAGGGTCTCCGACTCACGAATCGCGAAATGAAAAGCACTTTTAATGACGGGCCCACAGTATCACCGAAAGTGTTCTGGGCCATCCGATCAAAAGAGGGGTACGTGATGCACGATTAAGTTATATCGCCCCTTCGCGCATCACGACTTCAAAGAGCAAGGATCAACCTCCTCCCAGCCTCGAGGCACGAAGCACCGAAAGCGCCTAAATGCGGGCCCACAATATCGAGGAGCAGTCTCAGCCATCCATCTAAAGGGGACACCTGGTGCGTGATTAGGCTCCCCACCTTCTCACCCATCGTGATTTCGAAGCGCAAGAAGAAACTCTCTCATATCCCCAATGCGCGAAGTGACAAGAGCGTCTAGAACCTGGGGCCCGCAGCAGCGTCGGGTGAATTTAGGACCGTCAGATTTAGAGGGGTGTGTGGTGCCAGATTAAGCCGCCTCGACTTTTTGCTCATCGTGGCTATGATAGGCAAGGTCCAGCACCGTCGTACTCCCGATGCGCGAGGTGCTAGGAGTGTCTAGGACCTGGGCCTACACAATCACCGAAGTGCGTTCAGAACCGTCAGATCTAGAGGGGCGCGTGGCGCCAGATTAAGCCGCCTCGACGTTTCGCTCATCGCGATTTCAAGAAGCAAGGACAAGCTCCTTCCCATTTGCGAACGCTGAGGGTGCCTTGGGGATAAGCACATGGTCACAACCCATGGTCACTTGTGAAAGAAAAGAGCTGCTTAGGAAGGGCCGAAGGCGTTGTGTATGTTCACAGAAGGAATTACCGCGATCTCCAAGTGCCATTTGATCCGACCTTGGTCCTGTTTTTCGCTTGAAGTAAATGAAGGCGAGAAAGGGTGGTTGAAACCTCTCCTCATTGATTAAATGCGAGGAATGGAGGGTCTGGCAAGCAGACTGCTCGAGAGGGTCCTGTGTACCCATTTTTCCAGAGAAGCCATGTCGGGTTCTCGACTAGCCGGAGGAGGTCTGCACACGCTAACTTGGAATTTACTGGTTCAGCTACTCGTCCCCTGCAAAGGCCATGTGAAGTTAAGGAGACGTCTGAGGAGTGACTTCTGCCCAAATATTGATTGAAGAGATGCTATGACTTGAAGGGTGAGCGCGCCTCTGTTGGGCAAATCTGCCCAGGTATATGTACTCAGTTTTTGTATTTTTGAAGGTATTGATGGTAGAGCAAAGCTCCCGATTGTAAGGTTTTAGCAAACACCCTAGTTCCCCGGTTATGAATTTGTATGTAAGATTTCTTGTTTAATGAAAGGCAGTTTCCTTATTCCATCTAGTTTTCATCTCATACTGAGGGAGTTCGTGATCGACTGATTCGCACAAATTATGGCAATTATGGTGTGATAACGGATTTATTGTGGCATTATTGTTTTCTCTGGTTTTTTGCGTTTGAATGTAAGAAGATCTTGCATTTAGATGTCTTCTTCTACAGTCTGTTAGGAACCTGATGTTTACGACAAACTTTAGCATCTCTCTGATATAATTCTTCCCCCTACTCACCCTTACTACAACTCACTGTCTGAAGTTATCTAAGACCTCACTTGGCCTTGCATGTTTGGCCTAGTTTGGGAGTTAGAACCACATCGTCGTGAGTTAAACTTCCATTTGATCATCCCATTAAACAAATCATGACATAAACTGATGGGCGTCAGGCTCTGCTCCTGCTGCAATCCAGGGGTGACTTTTGATGCTAATAGTAATCACTGTAGGAATCATGTCACTCTGTTTTAGTGAGTATTTGAGTTTTTAGAGTGATCTATAGACACCCATAGGAGCTTGTTCGTCCTTGTGGACTTATAACCCCAGCTCAGGGATGGCTCGTTGTAGAGATAATTGGTGCAACATAACCTATGGTCAAGAGGAACATCCTTCATCTGGAGCGAGTTGTGTATAACATTTTTAAAAAGATAAGTGTTTTGATCAATGTGTTATTTACTATTTAATGTTGTGATAAAATTCTGCACTTACTCAGTATTTTGTATATATGAATGTTATTATGTGTATTTAATTTGTGTTTGTGCATCTTTAAACCATTTGAATTCATGTTTTTAATTATTCATGATAATGGCGTTCCCGTATGTCATGTTGCACACATTTTTCTGCATTTAAATCGATATGTTAGACGATTTGGTAGTAACATGGCCTAGCCTAGAAGAGGGTACACTACAAATTGGTATTACATCTAAATTTTTTGGTAGTGTTCCTCAGTGAGGGATCTGTGGATGTTACACCCTCGTATTACATGTAATCAATAATACCTAATCCCCAATCCCTAATTCCTATAATCCCTCACCCCTAACCCCAATCCCCCCTAAATCATAAGCCGTAATGTCTAATCCATAACACCTCTAATTGTTTTAATCATTAACGCCTACAAGCCCTAACCTAGAAATGCCCCTTAATCCTTAAAACCTTAATCACTTGGCACTATAAACCCTCACCCATATAATAACCCCATTTTATTAATTTAATTAGTTAGTTTTCAGTATTGTTACTAGATTGTATAAACAAAGATGAGTTCATTGAGTTCTTCATCTTCATCTAATTTAAATTCCGTTGGATAAGTTCATCTAGCAATAACATGAATTCCATAAATTTCTTATTGCAAACAAAATCACATATCTTTATTAGAAGACTTTTGATGTCTACTCATAAGTATTTCACTTGTGCTGTCTCTTTTGCATATTTCTAGTTCAACATCGAGTAGTTCCTCCTTTAGTATGATCTTGAAATAATCTACTAGTTCATCCTCTACTAAATATGTAATTTCATAATTATATAAATTAGGCTATAATATTTGGTTAAATATGACATATGCATATTTAAATTTTTATGTAGCTTAATTATTATGCTATTTATCTACATATTCAAAATCAAACTCTAACCATCTCTCTTGTTGTTATCTCAACACCACATGTTAGAATGAATGTATGTAAATTAATAAATTCTCAAGAATGTAGTTTATGAATTTATGACAAGGTTTTTCATGATGATCAATAACATGATTAATATCTATGTGTATATGTATCTGATTTGTAGGAAACTAATGAAAGTTCCCCAACTCCTAATTCTAATACAATTTATCCTCATATTGGAACCAAATTTCTATCTATCTATCTATCTATCTATCTATCTATCTCTCTCTCTCTCTCTCTCTCTCTCTCTCTCTCTCTCTATATATATATATATATATATATATCGAAAGATGTTTCCTCAATAAACCCCAAACAAAATATAGTGCACCTCAAGATCAAATTTTTCTGACAAATTGTGGTATACAATATTCTAGTAAAGAAACAAATTTAGAGGTAAATTGTGATGATCATTTGCAACATTACTATGAAGTATCAATGGTGTGTGGTTGTTGCAATTGCAAATGACTAAAGAATCATAGATGAAGTATTGTAATGGAACATTACTGACATGATGGAATTTCTATGAAGGCCAAAATTTTGCCTCCTAGCATTGTTGCAAACTCCATAGGTCCTATAGAGCACACACATATTCACTTCTTCCTCAATGTCTCATACAATAAAATATGCATTGTAAGGAAACCATCCAAAGACTCTAAAGGCTCCTCGGGCATTTAAGATTCCTCAAATTCTAAGAGTGTAAATGGTGCTTAGGTCACTAGGAAGGAAAAATATATAATAATACAAAAAAATGTCCAACCCTTTTACCAATCAACTAATACCTTTGGAAGGTGTTGGTGATGTAGAACTCCTAAGCTACTTTGTGCCACTGTATAAAGAGTCATACAATATATCCACGTATGTTTCTTGGCCTACATTTAGGACATTTTCCACTACATGAGATATTTTCTCATATTGTGACTACAATTTAATGATTTCCCATTCTAAAATCAAAGAAGAAAACAAAAGCCTATATATCATGTCAAATGTGCACATTATTGACTAGGTTTGTGGACCTCATGATGTAGTGATTATGGCAGATTGACATCATTCAAATATTCTATGTCTAAATATAGTATGTTCTTGAAGTCATTGAGAAACTTAAAGGATTATGTATATGTGGATGGTCTTCCATGCTTACATGGGAACATTGCAATATTTATTAACAACTTAGAAAATGAGTTAGAAATGCAAATTGTATATTTATTGAGACAATTAATGACAAGGAAAAGTTCATGTTTAGGATTGCAAAATTATATGTTTGTGTAGCTACAATTCATACCATGTTTGTTGGGTATGAGTCGTTAGTGGAATATCATTTTTCTAGGCCTATACCTATTCAAAAACAAATACAATAAGCCATTCTTCCCTTAGAGGTCCCTATGTGATAGAAGGAGAAGGAAAAAATTGAAATTGTATGACTTTTCAACTTTAAGAGTTTGTATTAACAATTTGTGTGGATGAAATATTGAAATAATTGAACTCAAAAATTAGTTATTGCATTGAATTTACTTTTATCTATTGTATTGAGAATTATAAATACATTATATGTTTGTTCAAATGGTATCCATTTTTACAATGATGATGATAGAAATGATCATGTTAGTATCATTTTTGGGTATTTTTAGGATGATACAATGGATGATGAACATGTTTTTTTTCCTGGGAATACAGCATGGGAAACCCCCGAGTACTTCCCACATTTTGTGGATGGTAAACGGGGTAAACCATTCGGCCTGATTATGGGCCTAACTTGGTGGGGACATCAAGTGAGGCCCTAAACAGGCTCCTGGCCAGGGATTTGACCTTAGAACCTCATACGAGCAAACAACGACGCTCGTCCACTTGAGCTAACCCACTAGGCTAGATGATGAACATGTTACTACTGCATCTCTTCCATTTCATCGATTGCAGCTTCCTAGAGAGACAAATGAGCATATATGCAAACTATCTCTGAGGAAGAGTATAATGCATTTTTGAATGCACCTACTTTACAATATAGTCTTCCTATTTTTAATATTGTTTATATTGAGAGTTCAAGTGGCAATAATAGAAATAAGCAACATGGGGTAGACAATGTGAATATGAATAATGAAGATGAGATTGTATGTGATACACACACTATCAACCAAATGTTACATGATTTTGGGAGGGAATACATTCATGTTGTTAAGAACCAAATATTGATATATCATAGAAAAACCTCAGAAAAAGTACTCAACGCCTTGAAAAAGAGATAATTTCAGATAATAAGCCTCTTCGAGGGGGCAACCTCCTTTTACCCCACTTAAATGTTCAAGTAAAAGATGATTCCAAATGAAAATGTCTCTTTGTTATATATAGGAGACTAGGAGGTATA
>ML822037.1:192507-206684 GCA_009831015.1 Picea engelmannii | reverse complement strand
ACATATTTCAAGACACATGTTAGAGAGAGAGAGAGAGCATGTTCATGGCATATATATTTCAAGGCACATGTTCTCTCTCTCTCTCTCTCTCTCTCTCTCTGTATATATATATATATATATTTCATGGCACATGTTCTATGAATTGGGGTGTTTGTTTATTTGATGTTGATGAATGATTATGATGAGTGATGATGATTATGCTAAAAATTATGTTATCAATTATGACTGTTAGTCCCTAAATTTGCACTTCACTGTGAGAGGGTAAGCTAGGGCATCATCAGGTTATTGCAATAGTATTTTGAGGGTTTTATGATTTTTTTTTTTGAAAGGGTGGTTGAAAACTGGTTCAAGGTTTCATGATAAACAAGAATTTCAGAATAATGACAAATGATATCCCACTGACTGGTTAAAGGGTAGTCACATTAATGAATTAGACAAATAAGGAAAATAGAATATGATGTCTACAATTTGTTAACATCACAAGAAATTATTATATCAAAATATCATTAAGAAACAAGAACATTAGCCTGAAATCAAAAACTTGAAAATAATCACAACAACAAATTCTTCACTGTATCAATTAATAATCAAGAAAACAATGCATTGCAGTTTGATAAATGATCTCAAACATGAAGAGAAAAAGAACATAGAAGAAGAGAAAGTCTAACCATCAATATGCCTTTGCCATTAAATGTCACATAGAATATGGAAGGTCTTACAATGAGTTTCAAAACAGGTCCCCTGGATATCCAAATTTTTGACCTTCACAGAGTCTTTCTTCTATCCACTTAAACTATCAAAAAGTAGCTTAGATCCTATTTTCTAGTGTGCTATTAATGATAGGATCTGATCAACATCTATCTTCTAGGGAGGTTAGCTCAAAATGAGCATTTACATTACAAAAATAGATAGCAGATCAACAACTTAATATCAAATGATTCTTTCAACAATACATTCGATCCTACAAATTGGGAATTAGTTTGATTTAGTCATGTATTCGAAGTATCATCTTCACAAGCCAAAAACAAGTAAATATTTCCTCGTTCCCTGGTAAATATCAAAACTTCAAATTGTGCCAGATCCTTCATAGGGCTATCATGATATGATAACAACACTAGCTTTAGTAGTCCTCCATTTTAGCGTAGAGGTGAGTACAATATTGTGCCAATAGAGTTTGAAGTTGGATTCTCTAAGCTCTTTGAGAAATGCCCTTTGCTCCCCTTTATTCTTCTTGAACCCCTGTATCCTTTCTTGCTGCCTGACACTCCATTGCTCTACTTGAGCCTTTTCCTTCTTCAATTGCTTCACCATTCTCTGGAGTTCTCTGATATTCTCTTTATCACTTTTGACCTTGACCTTGAATTCTGAAAACTCTTCTGTAGGTGCAGGCTTGTTTAGATCTATGGCAGCCTTAGGTTCTCTCAATTTAATTTAGTATCTAGAAGCTAATCTTGAACTGTTATCATCATATGAACTCGCTGAGTCCATGGCTTCTGGAATATCTGATATATGGTCTGAGTCTACAGGGTTACTTTTTTTGTTTTCTAAAACCCTACTGGTACCTTTAGCAAGTGCTTCAACTCTTGATAATCTGGCAGCAACTCTTGTTATAGGTCTTGGAGGAAATTTAGCAATCTACTTACCTCTTTCTGTTGGTTTCCTGTGTAATGGAGGTTTTTCTGCCTTTTCTTTGACACCTGCTTTAGAGTCCTCAGAATGGTCCTCTATGACTATGACATTTTCCTTTCTGATAGATGAGTCAAACATAGCTTTGGATTTTAGCCTGTATTTGTTGGTAACCCTAGTTGAATTTCTCCTAGGGTATTGAGACACAAGTGTAGACTTCTTCTCTTGTTTTTTACCCGGGACACCTTTCTTACTAGTTGATTTTTGCTTATGTTTGACTGTAGGTTTAATATTATAATCCTCATTTGAATCTTCTTCCATTTTTATGTCTACATCATAAAACATTTCGATCTCTGCATCAAGTTTGGGTCTCTTACCTCTGTTGGTCATGGTTTTTTTTGAATGTCATCTACATGGATATCAACAGGAATGTGCTGAGACTTCTTTCTTTTGCTAGTCTTTGTCACTCTTGTTGCAGGAATTTCTTCTTTGACTGGAGGTTCATCAACTGTGATACTCTGTTTATGTGTAGCTGTCTTTCTTCCTTTGCCCCTTTTTTGTTTGCTTCGCTGTGGATCTAGATTTAGGGACTGGATCAACTAGTTCCAGGGTTTCTATACTTCACTCAGAGCAGAAATGACGAGAGTCTTAATTAAAAATTGATGGAACATGCTACCTTTAGCAGTGGTAGGGTGTGACTGTACCCTTTTTGACATCTTTGATAGGCTTTTGAGTAGAAAGTATGGTAGATTTAAGGGATAGTCTCCATTGATATGCATCAATAACCTAATATGGTAGATGTAAACCAACGAGAATATACCTTCGCAGGTGATATACCTGTGAATTATGATCAGAGCTGTATGCCATTCTTGTCTAATCTAACTGTGATGAACTCCTTTCTTCCAGTCTGGGTTTTGTTTATTCGGTAGCAAGAATTGGTTCACAAACTCCATGACTACGTGCTCCTTTTTCCACCATCGTTCTCCCCCAATTGCCAATTTGCAAGCTTTGGCAATGGATTGTTCTGTTACCAACATCAACAATTTACCGATCACCACTTCGAAGCCATCGAAGTTCTGTGCGAACATCATGGATACCTGTTCGTCATGCCCCTGGAAGGTGGTAAAGAATTTGAACCAGCCAACGTCCTTGAACCTTTGTGCCATATGCAGATACACTTCAAGTAGCTCAGCGCCCTCCGGTTCCAACCTGACAATTTGCCCACTTTTCTTAGGCACCATGTCAATGATACAATGCTGCAACTCGACGCTGTTGGAAATTGAATTTAAAACCTACAACTGTTGCTACATAACGATTTCTTTTAAAGGATATCTGTGCACATAATTTGAAAAAATTAGAATAACAGATGACAATGTTATATAATAATGTTGGAAATTGAATTGATTTGATACGGGTCCTTGTAGGTACAAAGTGATCTCATTCATGTAACGGTTCGAACTGCATAATCGATTCAAGTGATATCGTGGAGTACATGCAGGTATTTTGTCCACGATTTATGTGATCATGACAAGATCTGGATGGCTGGTGCATGACACAACATGATTACTTTAGCGCTGCAGGAATAATGTTATTCCAGTAGTGCTATTTGATGACTTGGCAATAATTTGAATTTTCAAAATTCAAATAAGCAAATGATGTGACATATCTCGTTAAACCATGTCTTAAACCTTCAAAGTTAAGAAAATTATTCAAAAATGTTAAAATGCAAAGCATAACAAACTCAAAACAAAGATTAAAGTCTAATGAAATCAAGTAATGAGGTATAAGTAGGGAGAGATTAGGATTAGGGATTCTCACTAAATCAAGAACAAAATTAGAGACTAACACTGGCTCCTTCTGGGGGTGGAGTTTTGATGATTAAACTCCAAGAACTGCAGACCAATGCCTTTTCCTTACTTCTGATTCACTGATCTCCCTGCATCTATCAACCTTTATTCACATCACAACTCTATAAAACAAGTCCATTGGGTATATGTAGTCTTTATTGAAATGAAAACCTACTGTACAAGCTGAAAACTTGATGAATCTTTAAAGAAAATAGTGTTTCAAGAACCTCCTATTCATTGGGCCTCCAAAAGTTTCCGTGCCATCTAGATTATGCAGGAGAAAAGTGTTATTATCCATTACCTTGGCTATTTTGAAAGGATCATACCATAGGTTATCAAACTTACCATGTTTTGCTTTATCCTCTCTCCTAGCATCCCATCTTAATGCCAAATCTGCTTCATTAGAAACATCTTTCATAGTTCCTTTATCAAATGCGGCCTTGAATTTGTTTTGGTGAGCAACAACTTTCTGATTCATCTGTTCTCTGACCTGCTGAACCTTGATCATCTAAAATATTCTCCTTTGGAGATCGTTGGGTTCTTCTAACTCTTCTTGTAAAAATTTTAAAACTGGTAGGCCTAATTGAGTCGGAAGAATAGATTCTGTCCCATATACCATATGGAAAGGAGAGGTCCCAATAGATTTCTTGTTACTGATACGATCAGCCCACAAGACAAACTTTAACTTGGAATCCCATGACCTTTTATTTTCTACAAGTAGTTTTTTGATAATTCTTATCAGACTCTTATTGGAGCACTCTGCTAACCCATTTCCTTGGGGGTAGTAAGGAATATAATGGACCAATTTGATACTATACTCATTGCATAAATCAATCATGGAGTTGGATTTAAAATATTGTGCGTTATCAATGACTAGTTTTTTAGGACAGACAAACCTAGAAAATATACGTCCTTCAATAAATTCCATGATTACCTTGTCTGTTGCATTACTAATTGAAATTGCTTTGATCCACTTCGTAAATTAATCTGTGGATGTAAGGATTCATTTATGCTGTCCAGAAGATGAAGGGTTGATTTCCCCGATGAAATCCAAGCCCCACTATTGGAATGGTCCATGAGCGATGATTGGTTTCAGAGGCAGAGACAAAAGTTTCTACTTTCCAGCAAATTTCTGACAGGGTTCACATGCCCTAACCTAAGCAAAAATGTTTGAGAATAGATCTGGCCAGTAATAGTTTGCCTTGAGAATCTTGAAAGAAGTAGCTTTCCAATGGCGATGACCTCCACAAACACCATGATGTAGATCACAAAAAAATTGTTTAGCCTCTCCTTCATCAACACACCTCAACAAGATACCATGAGGGTCTTTCCAAAATAGGATCTGATCAATAATGCAATACTTTACTAATCTTAACTTTAATGATATGAACCTTGATTTATCCAATTCTGGAGGGGATTGAAAATTCAATAGAAAAAATACAATATCTTTGTACCATGGTGAAGAAACATACTTGCTGTTTACCTGTGAACTCGTTTCTCCAATCTGGAATGAAAAATCCTATGCTTTTCCTGAAAGATGGTACAACCCAATTGCTTTGCAATTAGACTCTGTCATTAATTTGGCAAGGCCTTGACCTTTTATCAGCTGAGTAGGATTTGCAATCAGGTTATACTCAAGGATTTTTGTTATCCATTTTCCTCTCTTTCCTTCACAATTAGGCTGAACTAAGATTTCTTTGACTGCGTTGCTTGGGACATAAGCAGTGATTTCAGATTGAAGGACATATACTCTGAAAGATTTCAAAGCCTTTACTAGGGCATAGGCCTGTTTTTCCATTATATCATACTTCAGTTTAGAGTCTCTGAGAGTTTTGCTGAAGAAGGAGATGGGATGCTCATATCCTTGCTCATTTCTTTGTAGAAGAACAACAACTATGGTATTTTTCGAGGCAAATGAAAAAATCATGAATTCTTTGGAGTAATCTGGACTGATGAGAACATGGTCCTGAACAAGAGCCTCATTGATCTTCTCAAAAGATTCTTTAGCTTCTGGTATCCACTTAATTTCTACATCCTTTTTCAACATGTTAGTAATGTACTTGATAATATCTGCAAAATTAGGTATAAACCTCCTTATAAAATTAATTTTACCAATGAAGGACTAAATAGATTTCTTGTTTCTTGGAATGTCTCTCTGTTGGATAGCTTTTACTTTTTTTGGATCTATTTTAATGCCTTCAGGTGAAACGATGTGCCCCAAAAGTTTTCCTTCCTCCATGACAAAATGTGATTTTTTAGGATTAAGTGATATATCATACCTCCTACATTTCTCAAAAGTCTGCTTCAAGTGCTATAAATGTTCTTCATAAGATGCTGAAAATATAGTGATGTCATCAAGATAAATAACTACAAACCTGTCTTTCTCACCGATGAAAGCAATGTCCATAGCCCTTTGAAATGTGGCTCTCGCATTCATCAATCCAAAGGGCATCTTTTCATACATGAAAGTGCCCCAGGGAGTGGTAAAAGCTGTTTTCTTTTTGTCTTCTTCAATTGTTGATATTTGATTGTACCCTGAGTATCCATCAAGAATAGAGAGCCTTTTTTCTCCTACAACTCTCTGTAAAATATGATCCATTTTTGGTAATGGATAATTGTCTTTTAAGGAGCACCTGTTCAAATTCCCAAAGTCCACACATAGTCTTATCTCCCAACTCTTATTTCTGACAGGTACAAGGTTAGCTACCCACTCTGAGTATCTTAGTGGCACTATGATTTTAGCATCCAATAACCTTTTCATCTCTTTTTCTATTATATGTAACAACAAAGGATTAAATTGCCTAGACTTTCTCTTAAAAGGTTTTGATCCAGGTTTCAGAGGAATTTTGTGCTGTATGATCTCTGTATCAAATACTTTCAGGTCTTCATAAGTCTAGGAAAATACATTTGAATATTGTTTCATCAATTCAACATATATCTCTCTCTGTTTTTTTGACAGTTTTCTAGATATTTTGACCAACCTGGGATTTGCGTCAGAACTAATATCACAATCCACTACATCAGTTTATTCTATTTGAATAACAACCTTCCTGGAAACATCATTGTGGTCAAACAACCTCTCAAGTGGGACCAAACCTTTAGGTAGATGATTTGTCTTTAATTCAATAATTTTTTTCCCAGCAACATTGTCCCGAAGAACATCTGCAACATGTACCTCTACCTCATCATCTTCATTATCTTGATCTATTGAAATGTTAGAAAACTCTTCAATATTCTTTAAGAATCTTTGAATTTCCTCATCATCTTTAAAGACATGCCAATTTTTGATATTGTCTGGTATTGAGGGTCTGTGTCTAACCTCAACCTCAAATTTCAAATTAGGAAACATTGGAGTCTTAAAGTTGCTAGCTGTAAGTGCAAAAGAGTCAGGTTGCTGATTTAAATTTCTGTGCACAAAAGTAATATTGAATACCAAAAAGAAATTATGCACATAATCCCACACTTCATTCCTATATTGTTTCAACCTTTTCTGCTTGGTTTGATATATGTTCTTAATCTGGTGAATAATAAGTTCTGAATCTCCAAAAACAAAGAGCTTATCTATACCCATATCTTTTGCAGCTTCAACCCTAACAACAAGGCTTCATACTCAGTGATGTTATTGTTTGTGTCAAATTCAAGTTTATATGACATAGGAATGACCTCTTGGGTAGGGGAAATGAAAACAATCCTAACACCAGAACCTTCTCTAGAACAAGCCCCATCAAAATAAATTTTCCAAACAAAATTATCTGCACTATCTCCAATTTCAGGTGTTGTTTTCCTAACTGATGTTTCTACCATTTGATCACCAATATGAAAAATAGAAGAACCAAGATCATCTTCCATAACATATATAGGATTATTAGTAGGGTTTTCATGATCACTTACCAAATAAGCTAGTCTTAATTATCTATATAATCTTCGATGTTCTCTACCAAAAACATGTATGGTAGAATAACTAAGATCCATCTGTAGAGTTCCTCCTACTTTTTTGGCCCAGGATCTTGACAGAAGCATTCCAAATTTTTGAGGTATGTCAACCAAAATAACATCTAACACCACACTTTTCATAGGTAGTTGGGAAAGAGTAACAACCATGTCCTTGATCACTCCCAAGCATTTGAATTTCCTAGAGTCAAAATAATATAGATCATGGTAAGGTTTAGTAATATATAACCCTAGTTCATCCATCAACACCTTAGGCATGACATTATGCGAGGCACCATAATCCATTAGGCAGTTATGCAATATCTTGTCATGAACATTTAGTGATATGTAGAATGGAGGAGACGTATCAGTTCTGTCTTCAATATGAGGTCCAATGGTTACAACAAGGTTCTCATCTTCCAGATTGACAATATCTAAAAAGGTAACTTGAGCAGGAGATTGTAAAGCCTTGAGAACAATCTTCCTAAAAGGATCTGTTTTCATTAGTTCTAGCAGAGGCACATAAATCTTAATTTTGTTAATTTCATGTTCTAGACTAAAAGAAGAGACATTCTTTTCTAATTCCTTTAACTCTGTAGTACTAACCTTGACAGGGTTCTTCAATGGTTGATCAAGTTGAATCCCAGGACTGTCTTTACTGATCCCTGTTTTAACTGGAGTGTTGGCCTTCTTTGTGGAAGCAGGTGTATCTATTTTAGGTGTATTTGAACTGGATTTGAGATTATATTTCTTCCTTTTAGGTTCCTTCTGGACAACCTCATCAACATCCCCTTCTTCAAACTAGTTTAAAATCAAGGCATCTTCATAATCCTGCTGTGTCACATGCATAGGAGATGATTATGAATCATTTAGATGTACTGCAGGGTCATCTTCTATATCATATTCATCCTCTTCCTCATCTACTGCATTATTCTAGAAAGGAGGCAAATCTTTTTGATCTGCTTGATTTTTTCTTTCTCTTGGTAAGATTTGAGGTGCATTGTTTGGCCTCCTGAACTGATTTTGATTTCTGTATCCACCCTCCTGTGTGGGTCTACTGGGCTGTTTTTGCTCCATTTTCAACCTTGCCATCTCAGATGTCAAATTCTTCAACATCTTAGCCATTTCATCCATCTTAGAATCATATGCTATATTAGAAGAAGAAGACAATTCTTATTTTTTCTTTTTTCTATCTCTATGACCTCTGGACTTCAATTTGTTTGCTGCTAATATGTTAGATTCTACCTCAACAACAAATTCTTGCATCTGGTTAAGGGTGGAAAACATTCTTTCTCTTAGAAACAAAGAAAATTCACCATCGAAAGCATTGACAAAGGTGATTTTAGCTGATGTTTAGAAGGCTTAATTTCATCTAGAATTTTACTGTACATTTTATTGGATCTTTTAGTAAAATCAGATATTGATTCACCTTGTTTCCTTTTTAAAGCACCAAATTCAGTAATGTAATATAAGTAATCTTTCTTGTCTCCCCAGTGTCTTAGAAAGGTGTGGTCCAAGGCCTCAATATCAACAATTGAATTAGGTGGCAAAATTCTAAACCACTTTCTTGCTTCACCATCTAAACTCTACACAAATAATCTCATCCACACATCTGCATGCTCTACATTGAAATTGTCTGCAAAACTGTAAAAGGAATTCAAATGATCTTCAATAGTAACTCCTCCTTCTCCATTGAATCTGGGAAAATATTTCATATAGTCATTTGGTGGAAAGGCATACATAACTTGTGGAAGGATCAAAGGGGCATATCTAGCTGCAACAATTGCATCCATTCTGTTCACAACCATATTTTCTATCTTTGGTGTTTGAGTTTTAGGAGTAAGCAAGATTGGTGATGTTGAAGGAGAAACTGTCCCTTGTGTATGGAAACTTAACTGTTAATGAATCTTGATCTTCAACAGATAGGGGTTTCTTTTCTAGACTGGAATCAGATGATGCGACAAGAAAAAGAGGATTTTCAAAAGAAGAATAGTGTGGTTTAATTTCTTCAGAGGAGAGAGATCCAAAAGATGAAGAGAGTGTTTCTGGTTCACTTTTAATATCTTTGTTGTGATCTCTCAAAGCTTCAACCACTGAAAAATTATTTGAATGTTCCTCTTCAATGAGTTCAACAAGTAGCTTCCATTGATTTGGATTTAATTCTGAGATAGTTGAAGGAAAGGAAACTGTAGCAGGCTCAATGACAGGTTTGATTTCACTTTCATGAATCACTTCTTCATCTGATTGGGGTTTAAATATTTCAGAGGAATGTCCTTGAATTTTTTTTGAAGATAATTTTCCCTTTGAGAGAGAGGATTGTCCAGAAACAACTTTAGGTTTTCTTAATAACTTTTCAGGATCTGGAACTGCTGCAACATGCTCTGGATCTGGATTTGTTCTGGTTACTGGCCTCTTAGTAGATGATGAAGAAGTTGGAGGAGATTTAGGTCCTTTCCCTTCTCTTTTAGGATCCAAAATTACCACAGAGGAGTCTCCAGGTGAATAATCACAGTCTTATGTGATGTCCAAAATCTTGTTCACCATCAATATTTGAATCTAATCTTGTTGTTTCCCTAGGGAACATATCTTTGTTCCTTTATCCCTGACAAACGACGCCAAAAGATGTTAGTCTGTAAAGTTGCACTTGACTGTGAGAGGGCAAGCTAGGGCATCCTTTAGCAGTGGTAGGATGTGACTGTACCTTTTTTTACATCTTTGATAGGATTTTGAGTAGAAAGTACAGTAGATTTAAGGGATAGTCTCCATTGATGTGCATCAATAACCTAATATGGTAGATGTAAACCAACGAGAATATACGTTCGCAGGTGATATACCTGTGAATTATGATTAGAGCGATATGCCATTCTTGTCTAATCTAGTTGTGAGGAACTCCTTTCTTCCAGTCTGGGTTTTGTTTATCTGATAACACGAATTGGTTAAAAAATTATATGACTACGTGCTCCTTTTTCCACCATCATTCTCCCCCAATCGCCAATTTGCAAGCTTTGGCAATGGATTGTTCTGTTACCAACATCAACAATTTACTGATCACCACTTTGAAGCCATCAAAGTTCTGTGCGAACATCTTGGATACCTGTTTGTCATGCCGCTGGAAGGTGGTAAAGAATTCGAACCAACCAATGTCCTTGAACCTTTGTACCATTTGCGGATACGCTTCAAGTAGCTCAACACCCTCCGGTTCCAACCTGACAATTTGCCCACTTTTCTTAGGCGCCATGTCGATGATCCAGTGTTGCAACTCGACACTGTTGGAAATTGAATTTAAAACTTGCAACTGTTGCTACATAAAGATTTCTTTTAAAGGATATCTGCGCACATAATCCGACAGAATTAGAATAACAGATAACAATGTTATATAATAATGTTGGAAATTGAACTGATTTGATACGGGTCTTTGCAGGTACAGAGTGATCTCATACATGCAATGATTCGAACTACATTATCGATTCAAGCGATATCGTGGAGTAAATGCAGGTCTTTTGTCCACGATTTATGTGATCATGACAAGATATGGATGGCTGGCACATGACACATCATGATTACTTTAGCGTTGCAGGAATAACGTTATTCCAATAACACTATTTGATGACTTGGCAATAATTTGAATTTTCAGAATTCAAATAAGCAAATGATGTGACAAATCTCGTTAAACCATGTCTTAAACCTTCAAACTTAAGAAAATTATTCAAAAATGTTAAAATGCAAAGCATAACAAACTCAAACCAAATATTAAAGTCTAACTTAATCAAGCAATTAGGTGTAAGCAGGGAGGGCTTAGGATTAGGGATTCTCACTAAATCAAGAACAAAATTAGAGACTAACAAGGACAATGAAAACTAATAAACTAAAGATCTAAACAAAATCTCAAATGAGTAATTAGACACACTTTGTAGCAAATAAAGTCACAATATTCAATTATGACAATAGAATGTGTCAAGAGGAGGGTTTCTTTGATCAAGGGTCAATGCCCATCCTTTGGTTATCATTTTAGAATTGCTTTCGATCGGATCCCATTTGTCATATCCCTGCTTGAGCTTCACATGAAACTTTGATTTAGATATAACCAAATAAATGATAGGAAAGTTGTAAAACTAGGGCACTTTTGGAACATTGGGTAAATATTAGCTTCCATTACACTCCTAACATTCTTGAATAACATAACCAACTTTGTGTCAAGGGTCACTAACATCAAAACCTTGAGAGTGGGCTAAGTGGATTGCATAGCGCATAGTAGGGAATTCCTTGCACACATTAAATGGAGTCCTTATTGATGTTATGGTAATTGGAAGAGGTATTAACCTCCACGTGTAACCTTTGACGAGACTAGAATATTTCAAAATGATAAAGAAACCCTAAACAGATGAATACTAAACCTAGAAGACAAGTCAACTCAAGAGAATATTTTATATTAAAGTATTATCCTCCAGAAAGAGAAGTCAACTCAGTTGGTTGGAAAGGAACACTATAAATAAAGGGTGCTTGAGATCATTGTTACACATTATTTTCATCACCACTATGACCGTTAATGATGTAAACCTATCTGTTGCCTTCAGAGGGGTCAGTGGCCTGAATTCCTGAAGAAAGAAGGGAGAAGAAATTTGCCTGAGAGAATAAATTGGATTTTCCTTTGTACAAACCCTATTAAGGAGGATTTCCACAGGTTTCTCTATACATAGGGTGTGGAAATGCCCGATTTCCGCAGGTTTCACTATAGCTAGGTTGTGGTTTTTCCGTAGGCTGCATTACAACTAGGGTGTGGCGGCCTTCGTACCTAGGAAAAACGAGCATTTTCTCGATGCTTCTAGAAGAAGAAGCTTCTATGGTGAGGTGGCCTCCGAATGGTTTGGATATTACTCGCTTTCATGATTTAGTGGGATCATCCTAACCTCCTCACCTTATCCTCTTCAACTTATAAAAGGAGAGGAGCTCTCATGGAGAAAGTTAGTTGGATTGAACTTGGGAAATCTATGTTGGCTTTGAGCTTTGCTTTGTCAAGATAGATTGTGAGTAGATATCAGATCCATGCTCCCATAATCCTTGGAGCAAGAAGTGTGTGGGAAGCAAGGAATTGTTGGAAGGAACCTTACGACATCAAGGCATTCGGTTGTAATCTCTCTTCCTATTATTTAATATAATATAGTGGCATGCTTCTTTCCCATAGAATTATCTTTATTTTATTGCATAATTCCTTGATCATATGCATAGGTTGTCATTTAATATACTTCTACTACTTTCACTTTGGTTGGTTTGTGTCTCACTATAGGATCAGTATCACAAGAGAACTGGAGCGAAACAGGAACAACAAAGACATAAGGAAGTGACACTTAAAGGTATGTCTCTCATCTTTTGTTTGGTAGTAAATTCAATGATTAGATCTTAGGGAAAGTGCTATGTCCTGTCATGTTTTGTTCTAGATCTAGATGGATCTAGGGGGATCGATTCATGTCTGCACTTAACGATTAGCTTGATAAAAAAATTGGCGACTCCATTGGGGAACAAATTGTTTTCCTAGTTTGTCTTGTTTTATTGATTTGATTGCTTGGTTTATGTTTTCTAAGTCACTGGGAGATCCAACTTGACTCTCTGACCATTGAACTTCATTGGAAAACCTTCTTAATTTTTTTTAATTTTTTCCATTTTTGTTTGATTTCTGCACCCTTCTTTGAGGAACAGTGTGACAACTTGGGATTTACGCACCCTACCTATTTATACCAGTGTGGAAACTCCACACCCTACCCATGTCTGGCCTATGACGATCAAGGATTTACGTAGTGTGTTAGGCTTTCAGCCTGCGACGATTGTGAACAAAATTGTTTTTTGGTGGTTTTCCCTGCCCAGATCTGTGACATGGTTCTGGGGTGATTTGTTGGGTTTGATTACAGTCTGCTTGACAAAATTTGAATCTTCTTTCAGCCATCTTTGCCTTATTTTTTCTTTGTTGTCTTTTGAAATATTTGGTATCTTGATTTGAGTGTCTTTCAGTTACAAAGCATCATTTTTCTTTAGAATTGTTTAGTGAAAGAATACTTCTTTTTTCTGAATAAATCCTGTTAAAAGAGAAACTTAGCTTTTGTTGTTTTTGTTTTGAAGTGATTTGCTATTTGTTTTAGTGTCTCTTCGAAACAAAAAATTGTAATTTCTTGCCTTATATTATATTGGGGGCTTCCTTGCATTTGAAGTAGCAAAATTGCATGATTCTTAGCATTTTTCGGTCTTAAATTCTGAAAATTTTTCCCCCTCATGGCCCGGGGGGGGGGGGACATGAATCGTGTATTGGTGTACAATCTCTTTTTCTCATTTCTTGAGAATCTTGATATTGACGAGTTTAATAAATTTTGGGACATTGTGGATCTGGGAATGATAAATTTTCTCTCCTTCTCGTAGCATAGCTTTCATTGAAATGAAAAGGTTGCATCTTCATCTCTTTGCATAACTTTCGAGTCGGTAAAAACACCATATTGTCCACACCATTTTCCTCTTGAGTAAAAACAACCATAAAATAAAGCGCTTATAAAAATTGATTAGACATTTTTATATTTTTTGGTAGCAAACTGTTAAGAACCTGAATAGATCTACAAATATAATCACCACAAATACTGAATACACAATAGATCCACAAAGCAATATAGAAGAAACCACACAATATTATTACCAAACCCTTAAGGTAGGGCAACACCATACAATGGATCCTATTATGGAAGGGATCCTCTCCTGTTCACTTGCCTCTTCGAGGGGGCATCCTCCTATTGAGCT
>ML822037.1:176623-192483 GCA_009831015.1 Picea engelmannii | reverse complement strand
TTCATGTCTCATTACATTGCTTGAACCCCTTTATATAGTGCTACCATCACCTAAGAACATTCTAGAGGAGGAATATTCTAGAAGTAGAACCTTCTAAGAAGTCCTCTTACATTTATTATATCTAACTACCATAGTGGGCCTTATTTAATATTATAGTGGACCTAGTCCACCTTACATTGAATGACCTCCACTATTATCACTATGGGCCCTCTGCCCCCCCCCACTACCTCTCTAGCTACCTTACACAAACCTACATTATATTAGTCATAGAGATTTGGAATAGGTGTGAAAGATAACTTTCCAAAGCTGCAAACAAACATAAAATCTTGCATTAGGGAGTGGTTAAAATCCAATTTCTACATTTTATCTTGGGAAGCCCTTCTCACACAAGGGTCAAACATGAGGTCGCATTGAGACTGGCAGAGTTACTCACCCTGCTTTGTTGGTCTTGGTGTAGAGATTGCACGTATTATGGGGGTCGCTTGAAGGTATACCCACAATGATGAGTGGAGGCCTTTCAAGTTGATTTCAGGCTAGATACCCTGCCTTTGTGCATGGATCAGACTGTCCATTTTTTCCCTAAGCATCATTGTAGTGATTGGTAACCTTAGTGGCCTATCTCTTTAGGGTCTTTACACAAGGTGAATGTGGAGGGGAAAGTCTTCACGGTACCTGGAATATACGTTGACCAAACTCACTCGAGCTCCTTGGAGGGTATACCCATGATTATGTGTGGGAGCTTGCACCAGGGTGTAAGTCCGTTAAGTAGGTTGTCAACGTAAATTTTCCACCTACTTTATCTCAACCCCTTCTTATATTGTTCTTGTGACGTTGGATTTCATCACCAACTACTGTGTTCATTGTGAGAAGGTTTTTTTTGCTTGTTTGCTTCCTAGATTTTTAGCGTCTGTTATTTGTTTTCCCTAGCAGACTCTAGGTTGGATATTTATTTAATGGAATCCATTCCCAGAATGACCAATGAAGGAACCCCTATTCCAAGGGAACCTTTTTCTTTCCCTTCTTATGGAAACATTGGTCCTCCTCACATCGCTACTTTGAGCCTTCCAGGTCTCACAATTGGATTACCGATATGGTTGTTTTCCACTCAGGTAATCCTGAATGAAGCTAGTGCTTCGGTTTTAATCACTTCTGCCCAAGAACATAAAACTCATGTTGATCCTTCACCTTCTTCACCAGTAATATCTTATTCACCTTCTCCACTTGCAAGGTATTTTTTTGTTTCATCTTCTTCGCTGAGTGAAAGCTCTGAAGCTAGTAACCCGGTGGATAAGAAGAAGAAGAAAAGGAAGAATAAGAAGAATAAGAAAAGGAAGAATAAGAAGAAGAAAAATAAGCAAGGGTCCAAACTTCCAACCAATGCCAGACATGTTGGAAAACCACTAGTTACTGATAATCATGTTGGGAGTGTTGGTGATGCCAAGATAACCCAAGCAACCCGTAAGCCCAAGCACCCTTGCAGGCTCTGTAAGGGTAGCCATCTTCTTAAGGATTTCCCTGGTCTATCCAAGGTTATAGAAGCATGGTATACACAACCTCTCCAACCCATGTCGTCAGCCTCTGAACAACATGCTGATGAACCCCCGTCAACTAGTCATGATACCGCTGGGAAGAAGAAAAGCAGAGTCAAGTTTCCTTATAGGTTATGCAGAGGGATTCATAAAACTCACCTTTTCCCTCGTATGGATGAAGCCTCAAAATTACTGGAAGACATGATTGTTTCACCGCCTCAACTACTAGTTGCTTATCACAATCTTTCTCTCGACCCACCTGTAGTTGAAGGAATGATCAATCTAATCCCTTCGTCGGTCAGTCCGATTGATCAGGTAGTCAATCTGGTCACGTCCTTAGTTGAACCAGTTGACCAAGTGGTCAATCCGATCCCATCCTCGGTCGATCCCACTCTCCCGTTAGAGAGTGAAACCCAAGCAGTCGATTCATTTCCACCTGTCGACTCCATTCTCCCCTTGGAGAATGAAACCCACGTAGTCGATCTAATCTCATCATCGGTCGATCCTACTCTCTCGCTAGAGAGTAAACCCGATACTACCCACAATTTTCTTGTTGATACAGACTCTACCATGTTGGGGGGTATTCCTCATTCTCCCATGGAACCCCCTCCAAGTAATGAGGCCATCCTTTTTAATTGGGGTGTGCTAACTGGACCTCGTCTTCCCTCTCACATTCCTTTCTAGATTATAGTACAGGTTTGTGGTCGGGACGTTCCTCAGACGCTGATAGATGAAGGTGCGTCTGTTGATAGATGAAGGTGCGTCTGTTAGTATTTTGTCCTCTATTACTTGGCATGCTTTGGGTTGTCCTCAACTTGCACCGGTTATGCAGAATTTGTTATCTTTTAACAAAAGAGCCAGTCAACCTTTAGGGACCCTTCTTCAGTTTCCTGTAACTTTGGGAGGGAAAACTGTCTTTATTGATGTCATGGTAATCCAAGATCCCTTGGATTTCGCTTTACTCCTTGGGCGGGAATATGTCTATGCCATGAAAGCTATTGTGTCCACTCTTTTTGGTGTGATATATTTCCCTCACGATGGAATAATTGTGACTATTGATCAACTTTCATTCATCGGTACTGACTGAATTACCTCCCTAAATGGTTCTTATATGAAGACACCATCGCCCCTGCCACATGTTAATTATGTGGCATTGTCTCCCATGACTTCAGATTTTAATGATTTGGATTCGGTAGTTGACATGGTGATCTCTTCGATCGAGATTTTAGAGCCAAATCTCTTTAACCCTATAGCGGCCCTCGATATGTGTCCCTTCCAGAGTGTGTTTCTTCCATCAAGTGAATATATCTTGGAGGCCATGACCAAGTTTCATCCTTTGACATGGTGTCCTTCCAGAGCACTGTCCTCTTGGAAGTCGTGATGAAGAAGAGAGTCTTGAGCATGGTTTTTTGATTTCATGCTCATTAAAAAATGAAACCATCTTTGAGCATGGTTTTATGATTTCAAGCTCATTAAAAAATGAAACCATTTTTGAGCATTATTTTTTGATACAAGCTCGTTAAAAAATGAAACCAACAACAGGGATAGTTTTGACGTCTCTGTGGAAACCTCGTTGAAAAATGAAACAGAGGTTACAAGCATATTTCTTCTACTGTGTCAAGCTTGTTAAAAAATGAAACAACTTCCCCCTCTCTGTTTGAGTCAATTACTTCATCTAGTATTTGAAGCTTACTTTCATTTGTCTTTGCAGTTGGATGAAATGAAGCTTGGGGGCCAGTGCTTCCAGCCTTTGGACTTCATGCTGAAGTTGAGCCACTAGATTCTTAAGCTCGAGGATAAGTACCAACCATGTGTTGGGAAGTCGCAAGCATAGTTTTATATGGTTCAAGCTTGTGTAAAAATGAAACCACATACCTCAAGCATAGTTTCCTCTGGTTCAAGCTTGTGTAAAAATGAAACAAGGTCCAAGCATAGTTTTGTTTAGTTTTAAGCTTGTGAAAAAATAAAATCTATCCCAAGCATAGTTTTGTTTTGTTTTAAAGCTTGCGTAAAAATGAAAACAATCCTGAGCTTAGTCTTTGTTCTTTCTCTTGCTCGTAAATATATGAGAATAAGTTACCGAGCTTAGTCTTTGTTCTTTCTCATGCTTGTAAATCAATGAGAAGGTAACTGAGTATAATTTTATCACTTTTTCAGACTCGTTAAGGTTATACGAAAAAGGAACCCATTGGAGTTCCATTTAAGCTCTTTTTAAACTCTCTAAACATGAAAAGATTGCTGAGCGGCCTTGTTCTTTTCATGCTTGCTAAAGTATTTGAATAAAACGTCTATTGAGTGATAGATTATCTCTTTTTCAGTCTCATCAAACTACTTTATGAAAAAGGAACTAAGAGATTTCTCTTTAAGTGTTTTTCAGACTCTCTAAGACATGAAAAACCCCTGAGTTTTCTTTCTTTGGACTCGTTAAACAAACATCGAAAGGCCCATATGGGACCAAACCACTCCTTCCTAGGGTTTGTTAAATATACTTTGAGGGACTTGTCCAAAGGATGAGATTAGATTACAAGCATATGTTATCCTCCTTAAGCTTGCATAAAAATAAAGAGGTACTCGCGAGAAATGGTGGGGGAAAAATTGGGAAAGAAATGTGTCTAAACCTATATTCTATGGAAGAGTCGCTTTTGAACATAACACCCTTTCACCTGCTTTGTGTCTAGGTTTGGAAAGTCCACTTGTCTCTTGATCATACTCTTTTATAAGATTACAAATCGGTTTGTGATCCTTGTTGTTGAGTCAGTGTTTCCAAGACAGTTGTCGTGTCGTCAATATGTTCAAAGAGAAGCTGAACCCATAAATCCTTCTATTGCGTCAACCATTTCTGCAGTCCTTAAGCCTTCTCTTGCATCAGCCATCCCTTAGTCAGTCCTGAATCACTTGTTACTCTGATCTAATTCAAATCTTGTTACCCATTTCGTGTCATTGATGGGGGATACATTAAGGCCCTCCTGTGATGAGTCTTTTCATGTCGACTTCAACTCATTATCCAAGAATTAGACTTAGAAACTAATTGGTACCTTGGAACTTGCATGCCTCAATGGCATGTTTCCTTGCTTTCGATAGTGGGTTTTCATTATCGACCCCTAATCGAGAAATTCCATTGAGTGTTTGACTTCATATCATTGATTCACATTCGTTGGATTGTATTGGTGTACCTTGGGAGTCATTGACATTAATGGTGATTTCCCTCACACTTGTTAACGATATTCACTAATGACTAGTAATCAAGTGGTTTCTACCATGTTCGACTTCAACACATGTATTCACATGGTTAGATTCGTACTATAGAGTGGTGGAGATGAAGACCCTGAATATTTTCTCACAGATTCAGGTTGCGTTGGAGTATATTCAGTTTGTACTGTTGCATAGATCCACATTGTATGTCTTGTGGCTATGTTCAAACTTGAGTCTTTAACACATAGATCCACAATGTATTTTTGGTGGCTATGTTCAGATTTGAGTCATATTGGCATGGATCCACAATGTATGTTTGGTGGCCATGACTTGTCTTACTTGACATGGATATTCGCATGTCGACATTTATGCTTTGAGTCATTTGTAGTCTGAGCATGGGAATGCCTACCTTAGTGATGATATATTATTGTACTGTATTTCCTTGTTTGTTGGCAGGTTTCTGGCCGACTGTTCCTTGTTCCCTACACACACTCGACAAAGTATATCAAATAACACTCTGTTCTAACTTCATTCTTTGGGGGGCTCTTTGTTACACATTATTTTCATCACCACTATGACCGTTAATGATGTAAATCTATTTGTTTCCTTCAGAGGGGTCAATGGCTTGAATTCCTGAAGAAAGAAGGGAGAAGAACTTTGCCTAAGAGAAGAAATTGGATTTTCCTTTGTAAAAACCCTATCAAGGAGGATTTCCGCAGGTTTCTCTATACATAGGGTGCGGAAATGACTGATTTCTGTAGGTTTCACTATAGTTAGCTCATGATGTTTCCGCAGGCTGCATTACAGCTAGGGTGCAACGACCTTCGTACGTGGGAAAAACGAGCATTTTCTTGATGCTTCTAGAAGGAGAAGCTTCTATGGTGAGGTGGCCTCCGAATGGTTTGGAGCTTAATCACTTTCATGATTTAGTGGGATCATCCTAACCTCCTCACCTTATCCTCTTCAGCTTATAAAAGGAGAGGAGCTCTCATGGAGAAAGTTAGTTGGATTGAGCTTGGGAAATTTATGTTGGCTTTGAGCTTTGCTTTGTCAAGATAGATTGTGAGTAGCTATCATATACATGGTCCCAGAATCCTTGGAGCAAGAAGTGTGTGGGAAGCAAGGAATTGTTGGAAGGAACCTTACGACATCAAGGCATCCGGTTGTAATCTCTCTTCCTATTATTTAATATAATAGAATGACATGCTTCTTTCCCATAGAATTATCTTTATTTTATTGCATAATTCCTTGATCATATGCATAGGTTTTCATTGAATATACGTCTACTGCTTTCACTTTGGTTGGTTTGTGTCTCACTGTAGGATCAATATCACAAGAACACCAGAGAGAAACAAGAACAAAAAAGACATAAGGAAGTGACACTTAAAGGTATGTCTCTCGTCTTTTGTTTGGTAGTAAATTCGATGATTAGAGCTTAGGGAAAGTGCCATGTCTTGTCGTGTTTTGTTCTAGATCTAGGTGGATCTAGGGGGATCGATTCGTGTCCCCACTTAACGATTAGCTCGATAACACTCATTTCTACACACTCACTCTCACGACTTCATAAGGACTAGTGGTGCACATGACTGGAGGAGAGTTGCAACTGTTGCAATGGTGACTTGGTCTTTGGTTTATGGTTTGGAATTTCTGCTTCATATGCTAGCTTTGGAGAGAGGTACACTACCTTGGTGGGATATTTTTTCTAATGTTTGATTCCATAATTATTCTGTCTGTCAAGGTTAAGGTGCTCGAGGGTGGCCTTGTGCCTATGGTTGGGTGAAAATATAGTGATATTATCTATGGTGAAAATGAGCACACTTATTATTTTAAAAAGTTATGGGCCCACAGTATCTTCAGACAATCTAACGAATGGAAGGTATATTGGGAGTTTATTTTCTCGTTGCAGCACCAGTTGTAGTTAGAGTTTTGCTGCAACATGAAACCCTAACCCTCTTGTTGAGGCACCTTAAGTGAAGTGCTTGACCTAATTCTTGGATAGCCTAGTGCGCCCTAGCCTGGCGCACCCCCTGGTACTCTTAGAAAGACAAGGCGTCAAGTTTGAGTTTTTGGTCAAAGTCAAAGGTTGACCAAGTCAAAGTCAAAGTCAACACAACCATGAATTACTCTTTGAAGTCAAAAAACAAGTTATAAGGGGATTCAAACTTTAGAGCATGGAAGACAAGGATTTACCTCACCCTTGCCAAGAATAAAGTTCTAAATATCGTGAAAGGAAAGATCATGGAACCACAGTTTGAAGCAGGGAAAGAGAAGGAACCTCAGAATGTTGCAACACTGAAGAAGTTCAAGAATAATGACATTAATGCTACGAGTATCATAGTGGACTCTATAAAATATCACTTGATACCCTACATTTCTCATCTTGACTCATCCAAGAAGATGTACGATGCCCTAACTAACCTTTTCTTAGTCATAAATATTGGACACGTGATGAGTCTGAAGAATGAACTCCGTGACACAAAGATGACAAAGGATGACACCATAGCATCATACTTTGTGAAGATTTTTCAGTTGAGAGATCAATTGCAAGCTATTATAGAATCCATCCTAGAAAAGGAAGTTGTGAACATATCACTCAATGGTCTCTCTAGATCAGGGATGCATTTTCTGCAAGCATGGATACAAGGAAGGAGTTCCCAATGTTAGAAGAGCTTTGGACCTGCTGTTCACAAGAAGATACAAGGTTAAACTCCAAGGGAAAACCTTAGAAGGAAGAAGATGCTCAAGCTTTTGCAACAAATTTCAAAAGACATGGAGGTAAGAAAATACATGATTAAATAAAGAAGTTCAAGAGAGATATGTTAAAGGTAAAATGGTTTGAATTCCATGATTATGGCCACTACAAAAGGAATTATCCTAAACTAACAAACAAGAGAAAAGAGAGACATCACACATCAACTGCCAATGATGAAGAACCTTCAAAGAAGACAAAGCATGATGAAACATATTTCTTCTATTATTCAACTCTTACTGGAACCATTGAAGATGACATGTGGCTAATTGATAGTGGAGCTTCAAGGCATATGACAAGTGATCGTAAGAATTTCTCGAGCATGAAGGAAAATAAGACACCTCATAAAGTAGAGCTTGGAGACAAGAACAACTCTTATGCAGTCAAGGGAATTGGACAAGCTACTATCAAAATGGAATCATGTAACTCTATCCATCTCAATAATGTTTTGTATGTTCCTAGTTTGAAAAACAATCTAGTATCTATTTCTTTTTTGGAAGAGAAAGGAGATAGAGTAGCTTTTGTAGATGGAAAAGTTCTTGTATGGTCTAAAGATTCAAAGATAGAAGATGCTAGAGTCATTGGAATTCGTGAAGGAAGATTGTATAAACTCCTAGGTCAGAATACTCAAGCTCTAGTACATGATGAAATCAACCCTAGTGAGTTATGTCATAGAAGGTATGATCACCTTCATTATCAAGCCTTGCCATCCTTAAAACAAATGGTTGTAGGCATACCATAATTAGAATCTATGCATAAAGGCATTTGCAGAGGATGTGCACTTGGAAAGAATATTAAGAAACCATTCCCAAGTAGTGAGAATAGATCCAAAGGGATCTTAGACCTAATACATTCAGATGTATGTGGTCCTATGCCAGTGAAGTCTCTAGGAGGCTCTCTCTACTATCTGACGTTTATAGATGACTTCTTACGAAAGACATGGTTGTAAATTATAAAGACTAAGGATGAAGTATTTAGAAAATTCCAAGAATTCAAGGCTGAAGTAGAGAACCTAACATATAAGAAGATCAAGATAATAATATTTGATAATGGAGGAGAATACACCTCCAAGGAGCTCTTTTCCTTTTGTAAAGAAACTGGGATTAGGAGGGAGATCATTGTTCCTCACAATCCTCAACAAAATGGTGTGGCTGAAAGAAAGAATAAAACTATTGAAGAATCGATCAAGGAAATGATGAATAATCAAAATTTATCTATGTTCCTATGGGGAGAAGCATTTATGACAACTGTTTACATTTAGAAAAAAAGTCCACATCGAATATTGAAGAACATGACTCCAGAAGAATCCTTCTTCAGAAAGAGGCCAAGTGTTGAACACTTGAGAATATTTGGATGCCCTGTCTATATTCATGTCCCCAAGGATAAGAGAAAGAAGTTATAACCTTAAGGAAACAAAGGTATATTCGTTGGATATAGTGAATCATCAAAAGCATATAGAATTTATGTTCCAGGTCAACATAAGGTTGAAACCAATAGAAGGTTGAAATCAACAGAGACATAATTTTTGATTAAAGGATTGCATTTAGGAAGTCTATATAAGACTCCATAGACTCCAATGAAGAAGAGGAACATGAAGACACAAAATAAGATATCACATGTTTTCTAGAGCACCCTATTAAAGAACCATAACCTATGCATGAACCTGTGGAACCAATTATTTCACCTAAGACTAGAAAGAGACCAGCATGGATTGAATCCACCTTGCAGGAAGTAGAAAAGCATAAAGATCCCAATGGAACCTTCAAATAAAGTAAGAAACCCAAAATGTTCTCCAGTTATGCATTTCTCATGAAATGTATTGTCAGTGCAGAACCTTCCACCTTTGAGGAAGCAGTCAAACAAAAGGAATGGAAGGAGGCCACGATGGATGAATACCAATCTATTATTAAAACTGATGTATGGGAAGTTGTGCCTAGACCTAAAGAGAAGAACACAATCACTTCAAAATGGGTTTATAAGATAAAGCATGATGTAGATGGAAGTATTGACAAATACAAGGCGAGATTTATGGCTAGAGGATTCTCTTAGCTGGAGGGAGAAGACTGTTATGAGACGTTTGCTCCGGTTTCTACATATACATCTATTTGAGCCATCATATGTCTAACAACATCAATGGGTTGGAGTTTACATCAGATGGATGTAAAAACCTCCTTTCTCAATGGAGTGATTGAGGAAGAAGTATACATAGAGAAACCTCAAGGTTTTGAGGTACACCTGAGAGAAACCCATGTATGCAGATGGAAGAAGGCCTTGTATGAACTCAAGCAAGGTTCAAGAGCTTGGTATGCATGTATTGATAACTACTTGACAAGAGTTGGATTTTCCAAGAGTCACGCCGATCCAAATCTCTATTACAAAGTTGTGAATAATGCACCTATGATTCTACTATCATATGTTGATGATTTGTTCCTAATAGCTGCAAAGCCTCTTATTATTCAATGTAAGAAGGAGCTAGATAGTGAATTTGATATGAAGGATCTTTGTCTCATGCACTACTAATTGGGATTAGAAGTGCACTACTACTTGGGATTATAAGTATGGAATGAGCGTGGTAAGGGAAGTATGTTGTAAAGATCCTTCAGAAGTTTGGGATGATGGATTGCAAATCCATGGAAACTCCCATGGTAACATATTTGAGGAAGTTGGGAGACTCTGATTCTGATCTAGTAGACTCTTCCCTGTACTGACAATTGATTGGCTCCTTGATGTATTTGGTGAATACTAGGTCGAACATTTGCTTTGCTGTGAACATGTTAAGCCAGTTCCAGGTGGAACTTAGACAAGAGCAATGGATAGCTGCAAAGCATATCTTGAGATATCTTTGTGGGATGATAACTTATGGTTTTAGATATGCCTCAACCAATGATATTCAACTACATGGATTTACTGATTCAGATTGGGCAGGGAGTGCATATGAAAAAAACAGTACTTCTGGTATGTGTTTCAGTTTGGGATATGATATGATATCATGGGATAGAAGAAAACAATATTCTGTTGCACTCAACACTGCAGAAGCATAATGTATTGCATCATGTGATGCTTGTACGAAAGTAGTGTGGATCCATAAGCTAGTTTCTATACTGTTTGATCAGGTGTTGGATTTGACTATGATATATTGTGATAACTAGAGCTATGTGAATCTCTCAGAGAACTTGGTGTTCCATGACAGGTCGAAGCAAATTGAGATCAAGTACTATATTCTCTATGATAAATTCCAGAGAGTAGAAGTGGGTCTCCAATATATCTCCACTGATGAGCAGACTGTAGATATTTTGACAAATATTTTATCGAAGATAAATTTTTCATACTTGAGGGACAAGCTGGGGCTTGTGGAGATTGCTCCCTTGGTTGAAAGGGAGGATATGAATTCCTCAGTTGGGAGGGAGCACTGATATGTGGCATCATGGACTGTCAGTGAGATGCATATCTGTATCATGCTAGTACAACTTAGAGATCGCCATACAACTTAGAGATGATGCTTGCTTCATGATAGATATGATCATGCTAGTGCAAATGAGATATGATACATATGGTTGGAGTTGTTGATACAGTGGCCTGAGGAGCATCGTGCTAGTACAACTTAGAGGTGGAAATACAACTTAGATATGATGTATTGATATCATGCTAGTAAAACTTAGAGATGATGTTGGTGAGTTGCATCATGCTAGATATGGCTATGCGAGTGAAACTTAGAGGTGAAATACAACTTAGATATGATGCATTGGAATCATGCTAGATATGTCATGCTAGTGCAGCTTAGAGATGAACATAAAACTTATAGATGATGCATATGGCTCGTGTCATGCTAGATATGATCATGCGAGTATAACTTAGATGTGGCATACAACTTAGATATGATGCATTTACATCATGCTAGATATGTCATGCAAGTACGACTTAGAGATGATCATACATCTTAAATATGACAGAGTGAGGCAGTGATATACATCATGCAAGTACAACTTAGAGATGGAATACAACTTCGATATGATGCATTCACATCATGCTAGTATGGATTAGAGGTGATGCGGTTGATGACATTGTTGATGCATGATGATATCAGATGATATGATTGCAGTAGAGACCGTATGTCTCTAGACAATAGTTGTATGCTAATGTGGTGGATGTGTTCCAATGGTTGTGACTATGGGTCACTGGATGGTAGTTGTGTGCTACTAGGAGTGGTTGTGTACCATTGGACAGTAGTTGTGTACTACTATGGATAGACACAATTGTGTTCTATTGGATGAAATTTCTTTGATTTCCATGGAGACTACCACTAGCGTTGGAGATGATTTTCTACTAGATGTATAGTGATGATGGTGCTCATGATTTGATCTGTGTGATCATGAGATAGCCTGTGTGGCTATGATGACGCTACCAAAAGAATGATCTATTTGTGATCAATACCATTACAGATAATACCTCCCTATCTAGGAGGGAGTGTTGATGTTATGATAGTTGTGGGAGGTATTAACCTCCATGTGTAACCTTTGACGAGACTAGAATATTTCGGAAAGCTAGAGAAACCCTAAATGAATGAATAATAAACCTAGAAGACAAATTGGCTCAAGAGAATATTTTATATTAAAGTATTATCCTCCAGAAAGAGAATTCGACCTAGTTGGTTGGAAAGGGACACTATAAATAAAGGGAATTTGAGCTCATTTGTACACACTCACTCTCACAACTTCATAAGGATTAGTGGTGCGTATGACTGGAGGAGAGCTGCAACTGCTGCAGTGTTGACTTGGTCTATGTTTTATGGTTTGGACTTTTTTCTTGGTACGGTAGCTTTGGAGAGAGGTACACTACCTTGGTGGGATATTGGTTCTAGCGTCTTCTTCTAGAATTATTCTGTCTGTCAAGGTTAAGGTGCTCGAGGATGGACTTGTGCCTATGCTTGGGTGACAATATAATGATATTTTCTACTGTGAAAATGAGCACACCTATTATTTTAACAACCCTATCCCAAAAATCTTGTTAATCACTGGTGCAAATTCACCACCTCCATATCCACTTTGGAAACATGCATTTGGATATACACGTGCAATTGTGCACATATTAGAAAGCCATAATGCCAACTATAAGAGTTGCAATGTTGTGCATTCTTAGAAATATTTATTTATTATTTTCCAAACATGATATAAATATCAAGTCTAATCACATGTCATTTTCTGTTTAACTTAATTATCCATAGGTGTGTATATATTAGAAGCACTACCTTAATGGAAGAAATTGATCCCAAAATCTAGAGGCCCAATACTTGGTTATTTTGACAATTTTTTCTTTCAACACAGGGGGAACCCAGGTTAAGGAACATCCAAATATTTTAATTATTGTCCAAGGGACATGTTACTAAGCATCGAATTTCGTGCAACACATTCCCTTTTAGTTTCCAATGTAGATTTCCATATGGACTTGACCTTGTACAACCAAGTATTTTGTTGGTACTTTAGTCTCCATATCCTATCTAGCTTCTTACATTAAGTAATAGCTTGGTGATAATCCAATGATAGCCACTAGCCATCAATATACTTCTTGAAGCTCTTGGGTTGGATCTATCTCCAAATGACAACTAGGTTTGCGACCTTGCATGCTAAGTTTAAGGAAGAGATTGTATAGAATGATGATTTAAGTTATGTCCATGATTGGTCTCATTGGATTGGTTTGGAACTCATCCCTTATGATTGGTTGATGCTTCCATTCACTTGTTTGAAAGTCATTCAAATCACCAAAAATTTTCATTATTTCATGAAGGTTGGTTCATTGAAGGGTCTCCCATTAAAAAGAACCATTGTTGACTACAAAATTAGTGGGAGACTAGAGTACCTACTCAAGAACAAGGTTGTTGGGATGATTGAGGGAGTACAAGGTGGACAACAAATTTCTGCCAATGTGGGGTGATGCTAGGTTAACCATAGGCACATCGATGTATTAAACAAGGTACAATTGATGAATGACAAAACATAGGGATAAACTAATAGAAATTGGATGGAACAACAATGTTGCTACATGTTTGCTTGAAAAGTTAATGGGAGCATTTCCAATGAGAGAATAACAATGTTGAGTTATTTCCAGGTGTCATATCTAATATGGATGCTTTTCCAAGTGTCAGCACTAATGTGCATGATTTCCAAGTGTCATAACTAATATTCATGCTCTTCAAGTGTCATCACTAATGTGTATGATTTCCAAGTGGCCTTGTTAACATGCATGTTTTTGAAGTGTGATGTCACACTTTACAAGTGTATTTTCAATTTCCACACCAATATAGAATTGGTCACAATGTGAGTTTAATAAGTTTCCGCTGCCATACATTTAAAAGTATCACAATATTGTTACATCAATTATAACAAGTGGCATATAAGTATTAAACACAAGTCTTAATAATGTTTAAGGATCAAAAGGTAGCACAACAAGGATTTATATTACCTTCATCCTTGTTAAGTCCTAACTTATGGTTTTTTAGGTCAACTCAATACATACTTAAAATTATTATATATAGTACTTTGTGTTCATTTTTGGGTTACACATACCCTCCTAGGAGCATTGTCAACTCAAAACCCCTTCATGTTTGCATGCATTTTTTCACATAGTATTATTTGTATAGTCTAGTTCCTCCTATCATGTGATAATGTATGCGTGGGAGCTAAAGGTAATACATGAAACTCACATACATTAGTGTTATAAATATCAATATATAATTATATGACCTTACTAGAACCATAGCATACACAACACATACTTGTGCAATAACCACCACATGCACACACTTTGTACCACTTGCATCACCTAGATGCCACACTAAATAGTTGCACCATAAGAACCACATATGCCACATCATGCTTTGTCCACCATAATATTATAAATGCACCCTATTTTCCACACATACTTTTGAAATAACTACCATAGACACACTTTTTTCCACTTTCACCGCCTAGATGTCACACTCAATAACTGCACCATAAGCACCATAGATGCCACATTATGCTTTTTCCACCACACGACTATACATGCACCCTATTGTCAACACATACTTATGAAATAAACACCACATGCACCACCCATATGTCACACTCAATAGTTTCACCATAAGCACCCCAGATGCCACATTGCGCTTCGTCTACCACAAAACTATACATGTGCCCTATTGTAACCACATACTTGTGCAATAATCACCACATGCACACACTCTGTGCCACTTGCACCTCCTAGATGTCACACTCAATAATTGCACCATACGCACCACATATTCCACATTGCACTTCGTCCATCACAAGACAAGACATGCACCATATGTTAACACATACTACCAAATTCTCATTTTGTACTACATAACATGTCATGCACACTTGAAGAGTGGTTAGCGTCTATTGTGTAGTATCCAATTTACATGTATAACAAGGTGATCAATTTCAAAATGTTGTTTGACCCATATGATTTATGACCTCCATATATAATCATGCTGACCATGATGATATGGATAATATTGAGAAGAAAATGAGATACAAACAAAAGTATAGCAGAGAACATAAAAATACAATGAAACCCAACTTCTATTAATGGATAAAATAACATAATAATGTAGAACACAAACTAACTAGAATGGTATCTTATCTTTGGAGAGAGAGAGAGAGAGAGAGAGAGAGAGAGAGAGAGAGATGTCGACTATGCTCATTTGCAGAAAAATATCACAAGACGATGAAAGAATGGCCTTTTAACATAAAGCAAGAACCCTAACGGTAAAAAACACTAACCCTAGGAGGCAAAGCACCAAAAGGTTTGTAGGCCAAGAGGTGGTTAGTTGATACACTAACTTCTCGAGGGCACAACGTTTTCATAAAATCTCCATTTGGGGCGCATAGTATATCATTAGAAAGATCCAACTGAGAAGTACAATTTTTGGCAAGGCCATCACCACCTTTGGTCCTTGAATGCACACAAAACATTGTTTAGGGCCTCAAAACGGCCCTGGAAGTTTATGACCCAAAAATCATTACAAAAATGACCAATATTGAGAACTATGATGAGTCAGTGGAAGAGGTGGGTGGCCATTAATATCCACCTCGATCACATGATGACAATACTATGAAATTGACAAGAAAGTGTGGTAGTACACAAACTAATGTTGATCCCATATGATGTAGCTGCAATCTATCTCTTAGAGTGCACGTCAAACATAATGGAAGAAACAACACAAATATTAAATCTACTTGAATATTCAAAATTTAAAAGTTTTTTTATGAAATTAGAAACAAAAACACAAATACATATTCCATTTAAAAAAAAGGTCTTAATCTAAGAAAGAGGAAAATAGTGTGATAACAAAAATATAATTCGATTAATAGACTCTAGAACTAATATCA
>ML822037.1:162624-176523 GCA_009831015.1 Picea engelmannii | reverse complement strand
AACATTCTCTCTCTCTCTCTCTCTCTCTCTCTCTCTCTCTCTCTATATATATATATATATATATATATATATATATATTCAAAATCATCTCAATTGTACTTTTTTTTACAAAATGGCACATTGTGCCCAATATACAAAACAACAACAAACATGAAAAAATAACATATAGTTCCCTAGATACAAAATGGCACTCATTGATCACTCATTGACCACTGCCACCCTCTCAACTATTAGGTGCATCTCAAAATTCAATCTTTCTCCTCTTACTCGAAGCAGGACCTCGAGTCATTTTGCACCTAGATGTGGTTCATCTCTTTAGACACTGGACAAAGAAACATTCTTCTAAGTTTTTTTCACAGTGAATTAACTTACGAAATAATACTCTATAATTCAAGCTAAGAAAACTCACTACAGATGATACTGACAATCATGAGGGTCTTTCCCTCCTTCGCAGCCCTAATCTCTCAGCTATGCCACCCTGCAGCAGTTACAAGAATCAAAGCATGAAAATTAAATAAAATTTCATAAAATTAATTCCATTCATGATACATAAAAATTCATCAACAAATGAACTCACCGTGAATAACTTGAGAAATGATAGAGAGACGCTAGTAGGTGGAGCACTCCACTGTACAAGTTGCTCCGAGGAAACATATATTTTGGCATGGACTACCATGTTATCTACATCAGATGATGGATGGAGGTATGTGTAAGAGTGTAGTGGTGTCGCCTCGGTGGATGAAACAGTTTGGGATGCAAATGGGACGACTTGTGGGTGGTATATGGGTGTAGTCATTGAGGATGGATGGGATGGAAAATATGATGGAGGTGGGTAAAACCCTTGGGGTAGAAATTAGTATCCCAAGAGTCAAGGCAGAGTGGCCAAGCACTAGACTTGGCTTGTAACCAGGTACAAATGATGGAGTGAATGTCAATAGTGGTGGTGAATGGAATGATGGTGGTACAAGTGACCTAACAGTGAATGAACCAATTTGCATACATATTTATAATATTTTTATTACCACAAAAATGTGAAATTCAAACAAAAGAATATAAAAAAATTCCATATTTAAACAAGATTTAACTCGACACATGGTACCTGTGAAGGGAGTGATCTATCCATACCATGTGGACATGGTTCATTGTCATATGACACTGCAACTTGTAGAAACACAACAACATTATACTTGATTTCTCATAAACTGACTGTAGAAACAAAACCATCTTACAGATGTAGTTGAATAGTAGCATATCAGTGCGGTTGCTAGAGAATAACCATAGCACTATAGTGAATTTATCAAAGGTACCACATACCTAAGTATGTGGTACACAGAATGAGAAAGTTGCTACTATTGTTGCATCAGTGGTGGAAACTAGAACGGTTGTATCTCGCCACATCGAGGATCTATTATATGAGCATAGCAACTTCAAACATCATATAATTAGACATAAAAAATACACAAAACTTTATATATATATATATATATATATATATAATCAATGAAGAACATAGACATGGTCAAAATACTAACCTCCTCCATGAAACTCTTATGTCTAGTGGCCTTTGTTGGCCCATAACAAGTTTGCCCACAACTGAAGCATTTGTGAGAGTCACATGAACGCCTAGTTTATCCTTGTGCCCTCTCTTGCAGAGCCTGAAGGACCATCTCCTCTCCCAACACATGTTGGGATAATGATATAAACACATGTCGGGATAATGATATAAAATAGTTGTGATACACCAAGCTCTAAGTCAAGGTGGATATGGATGTCTATTTCTGGTTGATTCTTTCTCTGATAGGAGGATGTTGAGTAAGGGTTTAGACCTTCGCCTAGAAGGAAGAGGATCTAGCACTGGGTCACGCCTAGCATTTTCTCTACCATGTGCGGACCCACGACCCACCCCCTAGAATTTATCAATGTCAAATAAATTGACATGGAGACCTAAAATAAACTCTACCCATAATTTCCTAAGGAAATATAGAGGCATCTCTCTATTATTGCAAGGAGATTTGTCAAAAACCGTAAATCAAATATCCATCCAATTTTCTAAAAATGGTTGGTAGGTGTACCAATCCATACAAATGTGTCTCTTTGTGACTAGTGATTGTAAGGATCAATGAACAATGTCATTAGTTGATGTTTGGTAATGTTTAGGTCTCTAGCTCGGTTTTTATCTAGCCCAGTGATGTAAAATTCAAACATTCTATCCCTATAATAAAAAATGTTACTTAATTGGCCTTGGGCACTTGTAATCGAAGATATAATGGTGTCTAGGGAATTGGCTAGTGAAAATCATAAGGGCTCTCTAGTACTTCGTAAGTATCGAACAAGAGTTCTAAGAGAACTCAACCCTTCATCAATTTCCATGTTTATATTTGTTGATCGTGAATTGGAGTTTGGTGTGTCTTCATGTGGTGGTGTTGGGTTTGGTTTTCTTTAGGCTCCATGTTAATTAAATTTGGTATAATTTAGTAATGGGAAAATATAATTTAGGCTTACTTTTTAAATATTTAAACAAATTAGGAAATTAAAAAAATGAAATTGCATCCAAATACATACCTGAAATCAATCGAACACTGTGTCAAGAGACTGGATGTCGCGTCAACAAAGTTAGGGTAGCAATTTTCTCAATCTCTCTTGAGAATGTGCAACGCGGTCGATCTATTGGTGAAATAGACCATCTATGCTCCCTTTTCAGTCTATAACCACCAGAACACGCAAGTGTTTATAGAGCCTGTGCACATTCCTAAGAATGTGCATGTGTGCTTTTGTCGAGGGGTTAGCTTGGCCTCCTCTATGGTGGTTCAGGGGATGTCGATCCTACCACATCAAGAATGCATGTTTGTTCCTGTGTGAACGTGTTTCTGCTCACCCCATTGCCATTTTTTTGTCCCCCAATTTTGTGTGGACACCCCTGAATATTTGAAATATTTGATTGCTCATAAAGTCAAGCAACTCCTCATTAAGGAGATTCCTATCCTCAAATTAATGTGAAGCCTTAAAATGACTTCTTCATCAAAGAATCAGTGGACAACATTATAGAATGTCTCTAAAAATCGTAGAAGCTTTTGGTCTAAAATTCAATGGACCAAAACCTAACACTATAAGAAAAGTCTCTCTCATATTCCCCAATGGATAACAAGTTAAAGGTGGTTGTAGATACCACTAGGACAATTATTTAAGTCCTTAGGAATTTAGGGGTATCGTAAGGAATTGTAAGAAATGGTTCTTCAAAGAGTGGAGAAAAAAATAAACATGTCTAATAAAGCCTTTGATATTGACTACAAAGTTTCAAATCTAGAACAACATTTTCCCCTACAACTCATGTTTACTACCTCTACATCTTGCACTCAAATAGCACCTTCTAACAATTGGAAAATTCTCTCCAAAGCCTTATTTTGGCTAATATTAAAGGTGGCAAAGGCTTTTACAATGTTAATTAGAATCATTGTCCAACTCTTGGATATTAGGGTGGAACGGAAATCATCATGTGCCACATATGCTAAGTGGATTATTCAAACCTTGTAGCAATATAAGTTAGGGAGGTCCCTTGGAGAAGACATGATAGTCAAGAATGAACCTACAAATTCTTGTTGTCGCCTTAGTTGTGATTAAGGCTACCCTCTCTAAATTAGAAATCCTAAGAGTTCAAATTTAAATTGTCCTTTAAATAACACTTAATTTGCAAATGTGTTGCTCCATGTCCCACTACACAAAGCTAAAACATTGTCCTTGTCACCTTGGTTTTCAACCTTAAGATTATTTTTAATATTATTTTTCGCTATTCAAGGCCTCTTCAACTCTCAATTCAAAGAGAGTATCCCTTTGAATGAGTTGAAGGATCTCTTTAAACTCTCCAACCCTAATAGGCTTGGTTTGGATTAGGTTAAAGAGGTTATTCCAAACTCCCTCTTGTTGAAGATGAGGTTTCTCTCCCACTCAATTCTATAAATTCTAGAATTGGAATAGGCCAAGCCCTTCGAGGAATATAAGCCAATTGATAATTACCCGTGGTTATGTAACAACCTATGTTGGACACTCAATTCAATAGAGTCTTGAGACTCAAATCTATTTAGTTTGTGCGGCTCTTCAGGATTTTTAGTGCATACAGAAACCTTTTGTGCCACTAAAAAATACCATCTTTGCTTGGTCCCTTGTCTTGAGCAGGTTTGTTCGTGGCCACACACTAGTCCATCTTATAATCTTTTGGTCGTTGTGCTTGTTTTATGGGTGACCTAAAGCCTAAAACATCTATTTTGGTTCTATTTCTTTGCTAGGTCAGCCTAGTGGAAGTGGGACTCTTATTATTGTTGCTAGCTCCTCCTTTTCCTTTTGTGGAAATTTTCCTTGTTAAGGTATTAATTGTACCTTAGGTTGTTGAGTTTCATACTACATAGAAAATTATTAGATTTGAACCTCGTTTATTTTAATCTCGCAAAAAAGAAAGCAATATTGTTCAATTAGGCCCAAACATATATCAAATATTCATGGGTCAATAATGCATTGGTTTGTGCTACTCTTTCTTGCATTGGTTGAATGCAAAAAAGTTATGTCAACTCTTGGAGCACTAGGGAGGGGCACCATGCATCGTGAACATGCTACCCTACACCAAGTCTTTGACCACTTTTCTTATTCTAGATAGTCTCATTGTAGTTAGGAGAGGCCAAGGCACAAATATAGCTAGGTTGTGAGGGATAGGAGAGAGGGTCCACATCATTCGCAATGCATTCCTCAAGTGCAACCATTAAATGATAAATTTCATAAATCATTTCTCTTTTTCTCAAGGGTGTAGCAGATAGCAAATATCACCCTTAGATTCCTTGGAAAACTTCTTCCAACGCACTGTAATCAAGGATAGAGTTGTTAATCCAATTGATTCTCCTCTTTTAAAAGGCTTCAAGATATGGCATTTTCCCTCGTGTTGTATCTCATAGGTGTTTTCTCTGCCATGTTGAACTACATTTTTGTCATATTGCCATGGTCTTCCCAAAAGTAAATGGCAAACATCCATTGGCACCACATCACATAACACTTTGTCTTCATAAGGACCAATTTTGAAGTCAACAAGACAAGTTTGATTTACAAGCACATTATGATCCTTTTTCAACTAGGAAATACTATAGGGATGTGATTTTGGAATACAAGCAAGTTGTAATTTTTGCACCATTTCTATACTTACTATATTATGGATAGATCCTCCATCTACAATCACCTTGCACACCTTGTCCTTGCACTCACGCTCTTCCTCTTCCAATCCGCTCCTCGGGTTGCCTTGTTCTCGGATATCAAGGTCCTCCTCACCATTAGATTCTCTCCTCTCTACTTCAACTTCTTCTATCAAGAGCTCTTCTCTTTTTCCTCGGGCTACCATCACCCTTTTGGGATTTTGAGAGCAATCTATAGCCTTATTGGATTCACTGCAGCTTCCAACTTCCAGAAAATGGTCGCCTTCATCCCCTTCTACTAAAGGCTTCCCTACCTCAGAAGTTTGACTTAACATTGTCGATTGGTTATTCTTCGTTGGCAAGGTTGGAAGAGCTTCCTCTTCCTCTACTCAAGTTGTTGCCACCCCGTTTGATTAATGTTTTCTCTCGCCTATTCAATTCTTCCTCTGCTTTCAAGGCCAGCTGATATGCTTCATCCATGGAGATCACTTTGAACAGGACCAACTTATCTTGGAGTTGAAATCTAAGGGCATTGACGTATCTTCTTGTTGCATGCTCATCATCCTCATGCAAACCAGTCCCGATTTGCAGCCTCAAAATTTCTTCAGTAAAAGCAAGTATGGATAACTCCTTTTGTTTTAGATTTTGATACTTCCTAAATATCCTTTGTTGATAATCTTAGGGCATAAATTTAGTCTTCAAAAGTTTTAGCATCTTTGGCCACATTCTCATCTTCTCTTTCCCTTGTCTTTTCCTAAAATTCTGGAGGTTCTCCCACCATAGAGCAGCATGATACTTTGTTTTTTATGCTACAATTTTGACCCTTTGTCAATCACTTTCCTCAATTCTTTCCATATCATAGTATTTCTCTAATCCAATCCCAATTATGGATTTAATTCACCTTTAAAATCAGGGACTTCAACCTTAACTTGGGTTCCTTGTTTGGTTATAGCTTTAATAAGCCTCTCCATGGGATCTATGGTTCCAACCCAACCCCTTTGAACTTCCAACTCTTCCTCGGAATCCTTCGTGAGACAACCTAGACTCAATGGCCTCTAACCTTCAGAGTAGTTCTTGTATATTTTCTCTTCATCTCACATTCATCCTACCTCTTCTTCCCCAGTTCAGATGGACTCCCCTCTGGGCCATCATGATTTGCTCTGATACCAGTCCAATGCAATCACCTCACACGCAGACCTCGAAAATACTCTCTCAGATTTGGGGAACGCAGTCCCAGATTCTCTCATCAAGAACCCAAAGCTAAAACCCCAAAAAAGTCCCTTTTCTCCCAGCTCCCTCCCTTTTTTGTAGATCCCGGACTACCTTCTAATCTTCCCCTAAAAGATCGCCAAGGGTTCTTTATTAACTAGACACAAAGCATATATAACAGACCACTAAATTTAGTAAAACAAACTCCTAAAATTACTAAGCAGAATGACAGGAACTGAGAGACGTAGAAGAATTTGGTAACTGGACGTGGGAGAAATCCGTTAGCAAGGATGCTTCACATCTATTTTTTTGGTGAGATTTTGCTTTTTCCCTTCATCAGTTTTTTCTTTTCATGTTATTTTGGCCTTTAAAAAATAATATATATATATATATATATATATAGTTTCAAATAATTTACAACCAGATTCTCGACAATATATGCCCCTTGCAACATTGATTCAGAGTGAAGATATAGCTCCACCAACAGAAGTTTTCTATCTTCAAAAATATAAATTTCCACTCCGCTGTAATCATAGTTATCAAATTCAGCTAAATCAGACCAAAGAATCAGAAATTTGGAAATATGGAAATATGATACGGGTAGCTTAGCATATGTGAAGAATTCAGCGAAATCAGACCAAAGAATTTGGAAATACAATTCGGTTCGCTTGGCACATGAAAAACTCAGTGGCAAGGAAAATGAGGACATAAATTCAGTAATGTTCCATTTAATTCAATATATATAGTTTAGAATCTACAAACAATTTAATCCAAATTCAGCTACATCGGGCCAAAGAATTTGGAAATACGAATCTGTTCGTCGAAAGAACTTCGAAATATTGTAAACAGGTTTCTCCCACGAAAGCATTTAAAATCGTGTATTTGCTTTCTTCTACATATAAATTATACTGTCCACCCTTTGTCGTGAGAAAAAAATATAAATTCACTTCACTGAAACCATAGTTATCAAATTCAGCTCAGGAGAAAGAATTCAGAAAATCAGAAATAAGATTCAATTCGTCCAATTAATCCGTGCGATTCGGTTCGCTTGGCACATGTGAAGATTTCAGCGGCAAAGGGAAATGATAACATAAATTCAGTGATGTTCCACTTAATTCAATATATACGGTTTCATATCTGCGTATAATTTAATCCGATAACTAAATTCGGCTAAATCAGACCAAAGAATTTGGAAATACAATTCGGTTCGTCGAATTAATCCGTAATATTTGGTTCGTCCAATTAATCCACAATGAAGGAAAATGAGGACATTTCCGTTTAATCCAATATATATAGTTTCAAATCTACATATAATCTAATCCATTAATCTGGTTTTAAAATCGTTTGTCTTTCGAATCATAACTTGCAATCTTAGGCAAGATTAAAACACAGGTAGTTTAATGTCTCCATTAATCCGGTTCAGGTAGTTTAATAGCTTCCTAAATCTGCAGTCGCGGCATTTTCTGCAGTCGTTCGATCACCTATCAAGTAGAAGCGGAGGATTTTCAATGAAGCTTTTGCGAGATTTACTAAAGAGAGTGGGATGGGAGTGGGAGTGATTTCGTCCCCTTACTGAGGATTAGAGTATTAATTCTGAAAAAAAAAATGCATACTTTTTCTTGTATTAGTTAAATGTATGGTGTCAAATTTTTTTCATTTGAATTTTTCCCTATCGTGCCATATTCAAATTTGAACTTGGTAACTATGACTGAAACAGAGATTAACAAAGAGATGTCAGGTATAAGAGGCCAATTCAAGTACCGTTCATGAAAGATGCAGACAGGTCGTCTTCAACTGAACCAATCTTGTAAATAGAATAAATTAGAAATGTAAAAATCCCTATAACTCCATTGCGCTGGCATTAGAGACGCCCAACAAACCACAAATTAACAACTGGGAAATATGTTTACAGCCACAAAAAAGAGTCGGAAGTTCAGAACTACACATTAAAGCCTTGCTTTTGCTTTTAACCATTCCTCCTGCTACAAATTCATGTAAGATTCTATGAGTGCATTAGGCTGTCAAAACTGGGCGAGAAAAGAAAAATGCATAGCCAACTATATTCTAACAAGTACTCAGACATCCACCAGAAGCCACAGTAGAAATTGCCCAGATATTTGCAACAGTGAACTCATTCTTGAACCAGAGATTAAACCCATGCATTGCATTGTGAAAATCTAGTATCAATGGCATTTACAAATCAGCTTTGCCTTAGTTTTACCTTTTCTTAGTCATTCTATTTACAAGCAGTGCATATCCTCTTCCTACCTTTTATGGTTACATAAATGAAAAGCAAATGCTGCTCATGAAAACTGGAGAGTTAAAATATGCATTTATTCATCACGAGACAGAACTCCGAGCAGCAAATCCTGATCCAATGAAATGCAGGTTTATGCATAGTAATTCAAGCTGGACTTCTTTTTAGCTTGAACTTGAATTATTCCTTCATTGAAATCTTCATGGGTAACCTACAAGTAAAAGACAGAATCAGCAGTCAGAACCGCAACCGTTCTTAAAGATAAGACTGGCAATCATTCTAAATCAGTTAACAACCTGTGTTCCGTATACTTATCATTTAATGATTACCAGTGAAAAAACGTTGAAAGCAACTTAGTAAGGCATAGTAAACATTAGTTTTTAAACGTTCAACATATAGATGTTTGTAATGATAGTGACCAACTTCTAGAGTATCATAATGACTGGCTCTTAATGTTAATCTTCTTTAGAACTTGTTGAAATTAGTGCAGCTGCAAGAGCCATTCTCCGGGAGGATGGCATAAGACTCTAGCTGAGATCTAGGGCTCCCAGTACACTCCTGGGGTTCTTGGTTTGGGACGAAGCAGCTAGAGTCATGGCAAAAGACCCTAGTGAAGGGCCCCAGTGTATTTCTGGGGTTCTTGGTCAAGGACCAAACATTAAGTCCCTAGATGCGTTCTAGGGCCCCTGGATGTGTTCTAGAGAATCCTTGCTCGGTGCTTGGATTGATCCTTGGATGTGTTCCTTGGTGGTTGATGATGTAAATCCCTAGATGTGTTCTAGGGCCCATGGATGTGTTCCAGGGAATCCTTGCTTAAACGCTCGGGTTGATCCTTGGTCTTGTACCTTGGTGGATAAAAGACCCTAGATGTGTTCTAGGGCCCAAATGTGTTCTGGGGTATCCTGGTCTAGAACCAGGTGGTTCTTGGTTGTGTACCAAGATGTGATGAAGTGTAATCTTCTTCTTCTCTCCCGGGATGGTCCATGAGACCTAAGAGCAGCTAGAAAATGGACATAACCACATCATTGGTTTTTCCTCTTATGCAGGGAAGATAAAAGCTTATAAGTTATCATGAGACATGTGTGGACAATTTGCCATTGAAGAAGACCCCTTTGACTTTGTCTTGTAGCCTCCCCTTGCTTGAATCTAGTTCTCCATCTTGCTTAAAGTGGTGTTGGTCTTTTATAAGTCACTTTGACTTATTTGACTTTCTAATTAATATTGTTATTAATTAAAAATATTAATTTTTATTATTTATTTTATTTTTAGGTTTTTAATTAAACCTAATCCTAACCCTTCCTAAACTATTAATAGGAACCTACCCCTCACTCATTCTTACACTCTCTACTCGTCATCTTTCCTTGGTCTTCTTGCTGCGGCTACTTCAGCTTGGTTCTTTTTGGGTATGGCCTCCTTGGTCGACTCTCTCTTACTGTTTTGAGGTGCGGCCTCCTTACACTTCTTCCTATTGCTGGCTGGGAGTTTCATTTCTGGTGTTTTATGTTCTCTCTTGCTGGGTTATGGTGCTGCAGACTTTCCCTCTTGCTGTGTTAAGGTGGCCGGACCTTCCTCTTGCTGTTTAGGGTGCCACGGCCTTCCCTTGGTTCCTCTTCAGGCTGCCGCTGGTTATTTTAAGGCTGCCGCTGCCTCCTAGGCAGCCCTTGACTCCTCTTCCTGTTGCTGCTGGTGTCATTTCTTGCTTCCCTTAATGTCTGCTGCCTACTACCTCTGTCTACCAGTTTCAGTTGTAAGGGTTTGACAAGCCCTATGTTGCTGTAGCACTACAGTTCATATTGGACAGCCTTTTGTTTGAGCCCTATTGTTGTCTTTGGGGTTTTTGTATCAGCCTTACTCTTGCTGATTATTTTTGAGTTCTTCTTGGCAAACTGTTCACTTAAGATCATGATGAGATCAAACCCTTGAGGGTTTTGATCCAAGACCTTTAACAGCTTTTCTGAGCATATGAAAAGAGGATAGCTACACATCAGGTACTTCTATTAATTGTTTCTGCTAAGGCAAAGTTCAGATCTTGTTTTACTAATGTTTAAATCTGCATCTGGTTCAAGTTAATATTCATAAAAGTTTTTCTTCTGTTCATGATCAGTGCTAGTTAAACATTGGTTCTCCTTAGCATGTTCAGATTTATATTTTCTGTGTTTAATATACTTCAGAATTTTGTTTTAAGTGATGATCTTTATTTATAGTGAACAAATTTAAAGGATATTACTGTTTTCATTTTTCCCTAAAATTCTAACAGAGCTAAAATATGAAAATCTATCCCCAGTACTAGAATAGTGGCAATATTTTACAAAGTGTTGTGTATAAAGCAAATGAAAGGAAATTTCAACCTAACATTGAAAAACTATTCATGTTAAAGAACAATAACCCTTTACCTCAGTGGCATCTCGACGCAGCGCAAGCATACCAGCTTCTACACAAACAGCTTTTAACTGTGCACCATTGAAATCATCAGTAGAACGTGCAAGCTCTTCAAAGTTGACATCTGGATGAACAGTCATCTTTCTTGAATGAATCTGCGAAAGTAACCCTCAGCATGAGAAACGGAAGAATAGCATAGATGTTACCAATATTCATGTTTTTTAATTTTACATCTACCTGTAAAATCCGTGCACGTGCATCCTCTGTTGGGTTAGGAAATTCTATCTTCCGATCTAGACGGCCTGAACGCATTAGAGCTGGATCTAAAATATCTGCACGATTTGTTGCTGCTATGACCTATACATGGTATCAAGTTTGATCTCAGTGAGTTTTCCTAGATCGTGTTATACATGATAGAAACACTGAAGAATGAACATGAGACTCAAATGTGATGAACATTGCAATTCAGTAATGGCCACAGAGAGAGAAATAGTTGTGCCAATACTAGACTGTTAGTTAAAAATATAACTCCTCAGGTGTTTCTCAAAAACCAAACCTATTACCAACATTCCGATTTTAGGAAATAAAAAAGTGCTTTGCATATGGTAATTACGAATTTGAATAATAGATGCTAAGATCACAATCACATTTGAAATATGTATATCACAATTGATAACATGCCAACAATTTTAGGAGAGTATTATCTATGAAAAGATGCAATGCATCTGGCAGGGCTGTGGTCTAATGGCAACTTGGAGTGGTTGTCATGACAATGACCCAGGTTCTAATCCCAGTGAGCATGCTCCCTCCCAGCACAGGGTTTGCCGGATGTGACTATTGATATCGATGTAATCTTCAGGAAATTATTGAGATCACAAAATGTGTCATTCTTCACTCAAAGTGCAGGAGGGTTCCCACTGAAAAGATATAATGCATCTGACTTTTGAATAAAAACAAAAACTTCTCTTGCGACCTTAAGACTCCCTAAAAGACATGGAGAGCAGTAAAGAAAATCTTAAGAAAATTAGAAATGCAAAACTATCTTCCAAGGCCAGAAACTACTAAAAAGATCCTGGAAAGACTAGCCTACGAGTGTAACTACTAGAAATGATGGGGAAGCAAGGGATAACCCGTGCAGATCCAGGGCCAGGGGTTCATTGTTGACCAGAAGGGGTACAAGCTCTAGAGCTTTGCAATGGAACTTACAACCATTTCAAATAACATGGCGGAGGCAAATAACTTGACTCCCTAAAAGACATAGAGAGAAGTAAAGGAAATCTTAAAAAGAAAATTAGAAATGCAAAACTATCTTCCAAGGCCAGCAATTATTAAAAAAATGCTGGAAAGACAAACCTACGAGTGTAACTACTAGAATTGATGGGGAAGCAAGGGATAACCAGGGCAGATCCAGGACCGGGGGATTCATCGTTGACCAGAGGGGTACAAGCTCTAAAGCTGCACAATGGAACTTAGAACCATTTCAAATAACAAGGCGGAGGCAAAACTCTATACCAAGGACAGGTGATGACCGATAATTTGGGCATTAAAAACTTGATTTGCTTAGAAGATTTTCATTTAATATTGAAATTATGAAATGGTAATGCAATCCCCTAGAATGCCCTGCCGGCACATACTACAGGCCAAAATCAGCTCAATTTCTATGTTCCTGGATCATGTGAGCTTCCATCATGTCACACAAGACTTAATGTTAAATCAGATGGTTTAGCAAACCAAGGTGAAATTCACCATCTTCCTTAGATCAGGTTCTACAATCAGGAAACTCAGAAAGTAGGGAGCACCTAGCAAACTAGAGGCCCCAGTGTGTTGAGAGGAAGATAGCAAATTAGATTGCTCGGATATTGCACCACAAAGGTTCCAAACCATTGAGTACATTATGGCAGAAGAGTTAGAAAGGATGAAGAGAAGATTGCAGGACCTGTAGGCTAACAGCATTAGAAATGATCAAGGGTTATGGGCACTGACAGCAGCCATAACCAATTCATCAAGCAGGTTAAGCATGCTTTTGCAGGTCTGTCAACACACGTTGAGGAATTTAAAGAGTGCCAGAGAACTTGAAGAGCTTTGTAGAGCCAGGGAGCAAAGGATAGGCAATTTTCAGCTGCATTTATAGTGACTGGAGAACGAACAGGAACCTAATCTCCAAACCCCTCCCGATACATGTGATAGTTCATAATGGTCACCAGCTCCAAGCGGCAATGGAGATTATGCTGAATTCATCAACTCTAAATCTTTGGAAGAGGGTGGTCACTTTTAAGCAAGAAAAAGATGTGCAGGGATATTACAGCAAATGAGACTTGAATGAGAACAGAAATTTTGTCTCTATTGAATTTTTAATTTTACAAGGCTAAATTCCTACTTATATCAAGGAACCACTCACACCCACGTGCCATCTGCTTCTCCACCCAGAGCAACTTTAGAGGTCACCCAATTCCAGAATCAATTATCTGTTTTGAGTCGACCAATACAGGAATTGGTGAAATCTAAGCTTGGCAAGGAATAGCTGTGGTGTATAGTGTGTAAGACAGAGGGTCACCTGGCCATTGATTACCGGTTACAATGGGAGGGTATCAGTATTATGCACACTTTTGGTTAGACAGTAATCGAGGTGGCAAAGCACTCTACATAAATAACTAAATAGGCACATGGGTAAATCAAGATAAATTTTTGTTCAAATATGCCTCTGAATCTACGTACAGTCAGGGTGCATGTGATGTACCTGTAACTTTCACTATTAATTAAACAAAAGTATTTATGTTGACAGAAAGGTGTAACTACTAGAATTGAAGTCAAGGACACAATTCAAGTTTCTACTTTTTCAAGCATTCAAATAGCTTTCTTAGGAAAAAAGTTGATAAAAAGTTAAAA
>ML822037.1:116893-137150 GCA_009831015.1 Picea engelmannii | reverse complement strand
GACACCACCATAAAGTGAAAGATAATTAATATGGTAATTATTAATTATATTCTGAGTTATTGAGGTTGGCCCTGTTGCGCCAATAGACACCATATTTGATGTGTCCAGTCTAGTATAAATAAAGGTGATTTCCCCATTGAGGAAACAAAACACACATGTGATTTTTGGAAATTTCAGCAAGTACATATTCTAGGGCTGAAGTGTGCACCTCTCTTGGGTGCTAGCCTTCTTGGTTTTGAGAGCACCCTTTTGTGTGCTAGGTTTATGGTGTGGGAAGTCTTTCTCTTGAGAACATAGCAAAGGATTGTTGGGTTTTCTTCCCTTGTTTAGAAGGGTTTCCCAAGATATTTCTTGTGTTCTTGTGCATGGTATTTCTTCTTCCGATATTGGTTATTGAAGCAATTGTTAATGGTGTCACTGCATTTGTCTATGGTTCAAGTAAATGCTAAAATTGAAATAAACCTCATGCTTGAGCCTAGCATAGTGAAAATTCAACATGAAGAGTATCGCTCTTTAATGGAGAACGATACTTGGGATGTTGTACCTCTTCCACATGGACGAAAACTTGTCAAATGTAAATGGGTGTATAGAACTAAGTATGCATCAGATAATGAAAGTGAGGATGAATATTCACCTCTGCCTGCTCATCGTCCTATAGATGAGTCCAATGAACATGACCCTGCACCAGCACCACTTCTTCTTATATGGGTCTGTTCAACACGAGAAGCAGCTAGTGACCTTGTCGTTGATTCTACTGATCAGTGTCGGGCACATTCACAGTTCCAGCGAGCCTCCTCTCTTTTGCCTCAAGTTTCAGAGACTCGTGATCCAGACACATTTGCATAAGCTTTTGGCCATCTAGATTGGGACACAGCAATGAATGAAGAGTATCACTCTTTAATGGAGAACGATACTTGGGATGTTGTACCTCTTCCGAAAGGACGAAAACTTGTCAGATGTAAATGGGTGTATAGAACTAAGTATGCATCAAATGGAAGTGTTGAAAGACACAAGGCCCGAATAGTTGCCAAAGGATTCTCTCAAGTTGAAGGCATTGACTATAATGAAACATTTTTCCCTGTAAACAAAATGAATTCCATCCACCTTGTTCTAGCACTTGCCACTTCACATAAATGGGAGGTCCATCAGATGGATGTTAAATACGCCTTCTTGCATGGGGATTTGCAAGAAGAAATATACATGGAATAACCTCCTGGCTATGTCCAGAATGACTCCACCCTTGTATGCCTCCATAAGAAATCTTTCTATGGTCTTAAGCAAGCTCCTCAAGCTTGGTATGCTAAAATGGATAGCTTTCTTCTTGACACTGGCTTTTCTAGATGTCATTCTGACCCTAATGTTTATACCAAGAAAGTAGGAAGTCGTCTCATAACCCTTGTTCTTTATGTTCATTACCTTATCCTCACTAGTAATGACCCTAAACTTTTAACCAATGTGAAATCCAATCTTAAAAAAGAAATTTGAAATGATAAACTTAGGCTATTTGCATTATTTCCTTGGCCTCCAAGTTTTGTAAATTAAGGAAGGTATTTCCCTTTCCCAAACTAAGTATGCTTGTTACCTTCTTCACCACTTTCACAGGGAAGATTCTAAACCAACCTCCTCTCCTTTCTAGTCTGGAATCAAACTTGTTGCCACATGTACTACTCCCAAAGTTGATGCCACTTTGTACCATCAATTAGTTGGTAGCCTCTTATATTTGACTCATAACCGTCTTGATATTTCCTTTCTTGTTGGTCTTGTTCCCCGGTATATGCAAACACCCATGAAAGCCATTGGAAAGCAACAAAAAGGATACTTCAATATGTCCAGGGTGCAATTTAGTTTGGGATATATTACACTTCAGGGGAGACTCCTTTGTTGGTTGGCTTCACTGATTCAAATTGGGTCGTCGACACTGATGATTGAAAGTCTATTGCAAGTTATCTTCTCAGCCTTGGTTTCGGACCTGTCACTTGGCCTTGTAAGAAACAACAAGCTATTGTTCTTTCTTAAGCAGAAACAAAGCACCAAGCAGCAGTTAATGCAAGTTAAGAATCCTTGTGGCTTCAACAGATCCTTTCAGTGTTTGACTTCCAGCAATAGCAGTATCCGACCACCCCTCTGGTGCAACAATCAGAGTGCCATCAAGTTCGTCAAAGATCCAATTCAACATTAGTGCAACAAACACATCGAGCTACACATGCACTTCATCAAAAAGCTCATTCATTGTTGAGTTATTGAAATTCTCGTTTTCCCTACAAAAGATCAAGCTGCAAACTTTTTCACAAAGTCTCTTACAAAAAAGAAGTTTACCAAACTTCGATCTATGTTAGGAGTTCAAGAAGTTGTCAATAAGGGGGGATAGGCTCTAATGCCTCCTTCCTTCTCCTATTGTGTCACCTTCGTAAATCCTTCAATCCTACCTCAAGTTGTACTTAAGGGGAGGTGTTAGGATATTTAGACACTTTAGATTTAGTTAAGATCACCTTCGTCTAATGTGTCTTTAGGTAAAAGTGTGTTTCTTAGTGTGTTTCTTTAGTATGCATTAGTATGCATTATGTAGTTATGTAATCCGACAATCACGATATCTTCTAGACATAGAGTGATCCAACGACTCATATTCTACTCTATCTTAACGACTACATTGATTCATGGCTTAGTACTCGATTGGTTTTCACCTTGTTGCAAAAATTCTCTCTCTCTCTCTCTCTCTCTCTCTCTCTCTCTCTCTCTCTCTCTCCTTGGGTTATTTCTCTAGGATTGCACCCCTCTTAGCCGACTTCTTTGCAGCTATGAATTTTAGGGTTGTTACAACATGAAGTGGTGCAGCTATTGCTCAAAATGAAGCTCTAAACTTCCACAAATATTATGCTCCTCATATAAAGCTTCATACCTTTGTCAATTTGCTAAGAGTCGGCCACTTGTAGATCGCTTTGATCTATGTTGGAGCTATCTTCAATTCCCCACCCACCAATCACATGTCTAAAGTAAATCAATGATTGTTTACCAGATTCACACTTCTTGAGATTATCCAACAACGAAAGTTTGTTAAGTGTGTCCAATACCTATTTAAGATGTGAGATGTGCTCTTTCCAAGTTGAATACTAAAATGTCATCCAAATAAATTATTATAAAACATTCTATAAATGGATGCAACACATAATTTATCAAACACATAGAGGGTACAAGTACATTATATAATCCAAAAGGCATAACTAATCATTCATACAAACTCTGTCTCATTTTAAATGTCATCTTCCAAGTGTCTTCTTCTCTTATTCACACTTGGTTGTAGCCTTATTTAAGGTCTAGCTTTGTGAAGTATTCCTCTTACTCCAATTGATTCAACAAGTCATTGCTCAGTGGCAATGGATAACGATTCTTGATGGTTATCTTTTTTCCTCTAGAAATCATTCTTATATATGCGGAAGGATATTTACATCAGCTGAAAAAATAAAAGTGAAAAGATAGAAGGGTATATAGGAATATATAATGAAATTCATATCCTCTTCCTCAAAACAACTAAAACAGCAATGAAACCAAAATAAAAGACATGGTGTAACAGTTTGGCATCCTTAATCAGCAATGATCCTTTTTCCAACAATTGCATATGTACCTCATCTCTTGAAAACTGACCAAAAGCAACCAAAGAAATGACCTCATTATCAAATACATACTTGAAATGGATTTTCCACAGAACATGCAATGTGGAAACTCTCAAACAGTGCCAAATACTAGCTAGAGAATTCCAAATCATGAATATGGAATCTCCTAATAAAGTTGCCCTGCAATGAAATTGTCCCTAAACAATGTCTGCCAACAAAGAATACCCTTGAGCTCAACAAGAACCCACAAAAGGACAATCCCACAAAATATGCTTCATTGTTTCTTCCTTTGAAGAAGAGAGGTAGAGACCATCAAAAAGTCCACTCCTGGCCAAAAGCGCTTTGGAGGGGAGACCCTGATATATCACCAACCAAGCAAACACCCAGAGCTTATAAGCAACCCTCATCAACCAAACACTATGTAGCCTCTAAATCCAACGACTCTCAACATCTATTGGAACCCATCTAGCATTAAGAAGGGACCTGTCATATCAATATTCATCTTGAAGAGATCTTCCCATGGGATGAGCCCAATTATCTCCAACAAAGTGGGTCAATCCACAGAAGATAATGCAAGCTCATGAGTAATCGTACACCAATCCTTCCAAGAATAGGAACAAGCATCCCACAAAGACCAAAAGAAAATCTTCTTCCTACTTAATCTCATTTCTTGAAAATGTGGGAGATCAGAGATACATGTGACATCCAACTTCCAACCCCATAACAACCTCTTGGCCAAATCCCACCTAGCTCTGTTGCCTAAAATCTGCCAAGAAACCAAGCCTGCCACCCTGCTCCAAGCTAACCAAATTACCCTGAAGATGAAGGAATGATAGGGGGCAGATATCACGTCACCTAGATTAAACACAACCCTAATTTTTTATCAACATGCCAAGCTAAAATAATTCTAGGTCGTATCAAAACCTACCAAGGAGATGTACCCTCCAAACATCTAGCCACCCACTTGGTCGCCAAGATGTTGCCCTGAGTCGCGACATCGATCAAACCAAGGCCTCCCTCATCATTGGGCATGATGCAAACATCCCAAGGCATCATTGGAAGACATCGAGCCCCACCACACTTGGATCACAAGTACGAACGCAAAATCTGCTCCAATCAATGAAACTGGGCCTTACTAGGGAGCCAACAAAACACATAGTATATGTGGGAGGCCTCAAGGATCTTGCTCACAATTGTTATCCTAACTACAAAGGAGAGAACTTTATACTGCCAAAAAAGTAATCTACTCTGTAATCTCTCAAGGCACCAATCCCACATAGGCACCAGATAGAGGCCAATACCAACATGAATACCAAGACATATCTCACAATTACACCAAGCTAAACAAACTTCAATACAATTGTTTCTTCATTGGCTTCCAATAAAGAATGTCTATACAGTCCAATATTGAGCAATAAGGATTCTAGCAACAATGGAATCTCGTGCTCAACTTCCCTTTTGGATTGCAGTCCCTTGACACTAATCAATTGTTCCAACTATTGTCTCTGCTTTTTAATCTAGCATTCAACAATGCTTCAACCTCCATCTTTCCTTCTTCCTGCTAATTCTCCCTTCGTTCGCAGTTGATCAACCTTCTTGCTTGGTGTGCACTTATCAATGAGAGTTTCCATTTTCTTTATGCACATTTACAACAAAATATTTTCCATCTTTAACCAAGCGATATTGATTTTCCCTTCATCTAAAAATGACAAGGTATGAACTGCCCTATATGACTCTGCACACATCCAATGGAATCACATTTGCCACTACTTCATCTACAAGGCTTGCATCAACTGCAAATCTAAATTTGCACTGTTCAGTGACTCTCAACTTTATGTCCTGGCTCACCCATCCCAACGGATATGGATGAGGATGTTCTTGCACTTCCAATCCAAGCTTCCCCTGCAATAATGTTGTAATCAGATTTGACTGAGATCCCAAGTCAAAGAGACAATCCTTTGTCTACCTTAAATTGAATCTTAATGTGAAAGAGTTTAGTCATCTCTCTTTCCTCCTCCAGATTGAGACTACTCAAAGTCAATTCTCTTTAAATAGAGGTGAAGGTAACCCTAACTTCAATGTCAGAGTTGGTGTCCATCTTTTGTTCACATCTACAAGCAACAAACTCTTCTTCTTTTATTGTCGTTTATACCATTTAGGTTGCATTTCTTCAGCATTATCTAGGAGCTGCACTTGCACTCCCATATTGTACTCATATTTGTTGTAGTCTTTAGTCCCACTGACCTGCTTTTGTGGTCATTCGTTGGACATTAATAAAATTATCTTTTCTTAGTATCTTTATCTTATGGGTGGCCATCAACATTGCAGTTCTTACAGTGGTTATTTGGGGCCTTGCATTCATGTGTATTTTCAGTGGTCTTCTTGATGTTTCCTTGCCCTTTCTTCTTCACACGTTTCTTGTGTTCTAATTGCTTTGTCTACTTGGTTTCACTGAACTATCCCTTCTTATCCCCCTCAATAGAATGTAATCAATCAGCCTATGACCATCTTAATTCACCAAAATTGTTCATGTATTGACTAATTAGTTATTTCTCTTTATATCTAATTTTCACTATGCAAATAACCATAAAGATGTATTCAACACAATGAATTCAATGCAAGAAATCCACAATCATTTGCAATATCAGGAAGATTGTTTGTTTCTAGTTCATAGGAATTTTATGTTCAACCTAACTTTTGTTAGATGCCTTGACTTTTGATCATGGCTCAAAAGGCTTGACTAGGCTCACAAAGGTTGTACGTTCCCCCTGACTTTTGCATTAGACTTACATCTTGACTTTTGTCTTAGACTTACAAGGCTTCTACCTTTGTCTTGGCTTGACTCACAAGATCATATAGCATCTCGTTCGTCCTGACTTTTGGTTTGACTCACAAAGGTTGTACATTCCCCCTGGCTTTTGTCAATACCTCACAAGACTGGTTGATTCTCCAAATCTCCTTGGCTAGCCTCAGGGTGGCCTATATGGCCTCTCATTGGAGAATGACTGTCGATGCTGCGAAATTTAACAATCCCTCTCAGCGAAGGAGTCATTCTCAGCCACACCAAGCTTGCCTCTCAACTGCACAAACTGTCTCAATGGCAATGGCTTGGTCCAGATATCAGCTACCTGCTCGCTCGCGACTATGTACTGTAGCTTTATAGTTTTTCTCTGGACCAAGTCTCGAATGTAGTGGTACTTCATGTCAATATGTTTTGACCTATCGTGAAATATCGGGTTCTTTGTCAGTTTTATGCAACTTTGATTATCACAGTGAACCATCATCGTCTTTGTTAGCACTCTATAAATTTGTTCGGCTTATAAACAAACGACAAAGGTAACCTACAAACCAACTTTAGAGATGGGTACTAGCCTGCTCAGCTCAGAGAGGGCTCTCTCGTGTCACTTGATGTTTCTTTGTCAATCAATGGCTAGGTTTGTTGTTTTGGGGGGTTTTTATAAATTTGTTGGCAAGGGGAAGGGGAAGGACACTTAGGGCTATGGAGTCAAAATTCTGAAAATGAATGAAAACACTAACTGGCCAGTAGAACTCTCTAGAGGATAAAGGCTAAGTGAGGCAATGAATCTGAGTTATAAATTGTAGTTTGCAGAGTGTAAGAAGAAGAAGAAAACAAGTAACTACATCAGAGCATTAATGAAATGAATTATGAATTAGTTAGGAAGAACTTAACACAGTTTAAATTGCTTAAGCCAAGAGCATCACAAGATGAATTATGGACCTTTAAACTATCCAATTTAAACAGAAGACGGTGTAAATGAAATTAGAAACACGGGAAATACATACAAGGAGAGAAGACAAAACTCATATCACCACCATTAGAATCTTTTCATAGAGACTTCAAAGGCTTCTACATATGTATTCAATTCAGCTCCAAAAAATTACAATTGAGTTCTGAACAACTAAAAGGATGCCTTTGCACTTCTGCCAACATTAATACATTTGGAACTTCTAATATTTATACAATTCGAGTTCCTTCACTTAGAAACCGATTACAATACCTGAACTGAAACGTTTCAGCTTCTAAAACCGATTACAATAATCACAAATGTCAGTTTCAGTATGGGAACCGATTACAATGATTAATAGAAAAACATTTTATGATCCAACTGTCGATTCTTCTAATGCTTCAGCTTCTTCTTTTGCCATTTGTTCTGTTTTGGTCTTCTGTCTGATCTGCCATATTCGGTGACACCTGGACATCATCCGCTGGATCCTGGAAAACTGCACTTTGTTTTACCCAGCCACACTATCTCCTTCCATTGCAAGACAAAAGAGATAGCATAGTCCATCATTTCTTTGATTAGGATCTCTAGGTCAATGCAAGATGCGTATGTCATGACTGGTAATCCAATCTTCATTGTTTTGAACTGATTCAAAATCTCAAAATCTGTAATCAAATGCTCAACCAGGTTTGCTCCTTTCAAGTTTTCCTCCAGGTTATCAAACTTAGAGTGATCCATTCTACATTGAGTGAGGTGAGAGTTGTATTCCTCCTGACCATATAATTTTCCTTTGCCATCCAAAAATGGTGGGAGGCCCTTAATGAACAATTCTTCAAACAAATCCTTGAATTCTTGTATACTTTGCTCCATCTGTATGACCTTAGTTTGGACTGATTTTAGCAGGTTATGTTTGGCAATGAACCTCCTGGCCCAGATGATCAGTGCAGTTCTATCTTTGACCCCAATGGTCTGAAGTTCTGCAGTAGGGATGGAATTTAGCGGGTTTATGGCATTTTGGGCCCACTCTAATGGTTTCTTTGCTAGGGTTTCATTTACAACAGTGCACCTACTTCTAGTTGTGATGGCCATGTTATCTTTATCATTGATGAAGTTTAAATAGACTCTGAACTTAGCAATCTCAGCATCTATAGAATCCCAGATAATGTGTTTGGCTCCTTGCAACAGCCCTTTGCCCCTCAATCTTATTTCCAGCTTGTCTATCCTCTCCTACAAAGCTTGATTCTCCTTTTGAAATTGAGCCATTCTTTCATCCTTTGCTTTCATTTCATGTTTCAATTTCTCTATGTCTCCCTTTAACCCCTTGATTTCTCCTGCCTTCAGGCTAACTTGTGACATAGACTGGACAAGTCCTTCAGTGCTTGGCCCAGCTTCTGCAGTAGGAGGTACAACCATAGCCATGTTCAATAATTTTGTCTGTCCTTGTGTCCAATTCACCTTTTCTTGTTCTAGCTGTAATACCCTAGCCTGGTAGTTCAATGCCTCTTGTAGAAATGCTTCTTTTTCCTGTTCTAGAGCAACCAGTTATGTTGTTTGTGGATGCTCTGTGGCAGACATTTTCAATTTCTTCTTCAATCTTTGAATAAGCTTGTCCTTCTCATCCAATGAGGATTTCACCCCTTGAGGGCCTTCAAATTCTAGCCTCTTGACCTAAGTTTGCCAAGCTATGTTGGATGCCTTTTCTTGCCTCAACTGCCCTTCCAACTTTATTGCATAAGATGACAGCTTTGAATTCTTTCAGCTTAGACCCAAGTAATCTAAATACAGCATGTCACTGGTATTCCTGTGGAATTTTACTTTGTCTAGAGCACTGATGTTGTCATACTTTATCTTGATCTCAAAAGCCTTGTCTTCATCTGCAACTGTTATATTAAAGGTTCTCTTCTCTATATCTCTTACTATGAACAGAGAAGATTTGTGCTGAGAGATATTTTCCACTTCAGGGACTAACTCCCTCATTTCACCCATAGCCAAGTTTCCTTTCTCAGCATATTGTTTTGCCAAGTCTTCTTTAGATTGATAAGTTGCTCCAGATGTCTTGTCAAAGATGTGCTTTTTGCTACTGAAAGTTCTCAAGTTGCCTTCACTTTGAAGCTTGCTTCCTTTCTCAACCTCTATAGTGTTGGTTCCACTCTCCACCATATCCATATTCACTTGTTCTTTAGGCTCTTCCTCCTCTAGATCCACTATCTGTGGGGATTGTGTGATCTTCATCTTCTTAGGAGCATTATGTTGATCACTGGTGCCCAGGGCCTCTGAACCGCTTCTCTTGTTGTAAACACTTACTTTAGGGAATTTAACTATCAGCTTTTGAGGAGTTTGTTGTGTTTGAGCTTGTTGCAGGGTTGCCTTCACTTGTTGTGTTTGAGTTGGTTGCAGAATTGCTTCCATATCAACACAGACTTCTAGATTTGCCAATTTGTCAAAACCCTCAACATGTTCGTGCTCATAAGGGGCATGTTTGTTCATCATTCTTCTCTTGGATATGATCTGATGTGGATCGTATCTTCTTTCCTGTAGTTGGGCAAATCCAAACTCCTTGAGCTTTGCCTGGATCTGAGATAAGCATGATCTAGTCTTGACAATGAAGGGTCCAATGATGAAAGGGAATTTGAGGTTGGAGGCTTTGTGCAATTTGAGGAAATGCTCTGTCTCTAATATGATTCTTTGTCTGATGAATTCAAGGGCAAAGACTCTGGGTGTCAAAAAAATAGGCAGAAGGTAGGGGGATTCATAACAACCATAAACCCAGATCACTGTTGAATGCATGAACAGTACCCAGTCCCCAACCATGTTTTCTGGATTTGGTTGTAAATAGCTCCTCATGTCATCTAGGACTCTTGGTAGGTTGGTGTTGAAAATCAAACTGTAAACCTTGGACATGACTTTGTTGATGAAAATGAGCAATGTGATTCTCTTACATTCAGTTGATATGAATGTCACTTCAGGAAACTCTCTCTTATTTGTTTCCAGGAAAATCTCCAGCAAGTATGTGTAATATCTTAAATGTCTTAGTGATCGAGAATTCACTAGTTGTTTGTGGATATTATCAGTTATGAATTGATCGAAGCTAACACTGACTGACGGACTAGACTCTGACTGAAAAAACATTAACAAAAAACCCAACATGACCTCAACCACATGCTTGTTGTTATCTAGACCTAAAATTTGACTCAGCAGGGAACAGACCCATTGGACCTCAATAACCATGATACTCATACTCATTGGCAAAAATAGACTTTCGAAAAGATGCTTTGGTTTGAGAATTCTCTGTAAGAATAGGTCTTTGACTTCTGAGGGACACTCCCTGTAAACCCTAATTAGCTTTTCGTCCTCGAACGGTTCAGACACTGCGAAGAAGGACTCTAGTATGCCGAGGGCGCCTCGAATTGACAGACTCTCTACCCTACACAGGACCTCGGACCCCTGTTTATTAATGATGACTTTCTCTTCCTGTGAATACTGCTTTGTGCACCAACCTATAAATTCGAGAAAAGGGAAAGCGACCTCGACAACGTAAGGGATTACAGTGGCCTGGACTGCTTCAAGGAAGGGTATCTGCTTCCCTACATTATCAAACAGATTAGCTTTGGACACGAAGATGGGCAAAATGGTGATTTCAGTGTCGAACACATCTGAATCTCGGTCAATTAGGGCTTCCTCATTTGACATGGGATCTTTCTATGTCACTGACATTATGATAGGGCCCATGGTGGCGATGAAAAATACCTGTAAACGAGCGGAAAATGCATGAGCTTGGTGTACTGTTGAGCTTCAGTTTGAATGCAGTGGTCGCACCAACTTTCAGCGTTCTAGTATTTGAAAAATAATAAAATAAACGACAAGCACCCCTTTTATACACTTTCCCGATTTCAGGGGTGCGAGGAAGTGGTTTGGGGCAACCCGCTTCTCGCCCTGAAATGCACCCAATGGCGCCACGTGGTTCCGACCCAAAACCGTGGTTTATTTTTCGTCCTGCTTTTAGGAATTATCTTCCGTGCAACTCCTCCCCCCAAAACGATCCCCAACCGTTGATATGGCGCGATTGCGATCTGCGACCTATCGTGTCCCATCAACTTAGCGCCCGCCAAATATAGGCTCCTCCTGCCAGACTTGGCCATGTCCTCTAGTTTGTCACGCTTCCACATCGATTTAGCACCTTGCTAAGTCTTGAAAACTCGATTTCGCATAAAAAATTGTTATGGTGATAGTAGTCTCGAGCTTGTCACGAAACAACCCAGAAACCAATTTTCTGAGCCATATTGTTTCCTTGCCAGCATCACTTGCTGCAATTTACTCAGCCTCTGTTGTACTTTGTGCAATGGATACATGCTTCCTGCTTGACCAAGAGATCATAGCGGATCCTAAATTGAAGCACTATTCGAAAGTACTTTTCTGATCCACTGGGCTTCCTACCCATTCAGCATCTGCATACCCATGCAGAATTAGACCACCACTGGATGTATATCTTAAACCATAGGCAATGGTCCCTCTGAGATATCTCAATATGTGATTTGCTACCACCCAGTGTCTCTGTCTCAGTTCATCCATGAACTGACTCATTGCAATCACTGCATAGCATATAGTTGGCCTGTTATGGATCATATACATCAATGATCCAATCAGCTGTCTATACATGGTGGGATCCACCAAATCTGAACTTGTATCAGAATCATGCAGCTTCCTCAGGTTGGTAACCATCGGAGTAGACATGGATTTGCAATCCATCATACCAAACCTCTTTAATACATCCACTGTGTATTTTCCTTGTGCAAACAAAATCTCGCCCTGTCTTTGCCACACTTCCAATCCTACAAAGTAATGCATCAAGCCTAAGTCTTTCATCTCAAATTCTCAAATTAGCTCCCTCTTACACCAGGCTATTAGCCCTTCATCTCCTGCCAGAAAGAGATCATCAACATACAAGATTAGTATAACAAGTTGGTTCCCTCTTACCTTGAAGTACAGGTTCGCATCAGCATCACTTTTTTGAAAGCCATCAATCCTGTCATACCAAAGATTGGGAGCCTGATTAAGACCATACAAGGTCTTCCTTAGCTTGCATACATGAGTGTCTTTGTTATGCAGTACAAAACCATATGGTTGTTCCACAAAGACCTCCTGTTCAATCTTTCCATTCAAGAATGTTGTTTTTACATCCATTTGATGTAACTTCCAGCCAAGAACTAAAGCTAAAGCAATAATAACTCGAATGGAGGTATACCTGGCTATATGGACAAAAGTCTCGTCGTAGTCAATTCCTTCTTTCTGAGTGAAACCTCTGACCACAAATCATGCTTTGAAATTTTCCACACTCCCATCGGTTGCATGTTTGATCTTATAGATCCATTTGGAAGAGACCACTAATTTGTCCTTCGACCTCGACACAATGTCCCAGACATTGTTCTTTAGAATTGACCTGTATTCCTCAAGCATGGCATCCTTCATACTTGTAATTTATCTACTTCTTCAAATGAAGAAGGTTCGGCATCACTGATGTTGCTCATCAGTGCAACATAGCCTCCAAACCTGTGAAGCCTACTACTTTCTCTGAAAGTTCCTTTGGGAACAGCTATCTTTTTGGCTTCCTGGACGATTTCTTTAAGCCATCCTAGCTTCCTTTTGGTTGGGGGTTCTTCATGAGTTCTTTCTAACTCTTCAGCGGTTCTAGGGGGGCTCATCACTTGGCCCTTCATGAGGATCCTCCCTCTGATCATCTAACTCTTCATTTTCAGAAGAGGGTGAAGCCAGTTGACTAATTCCTACTGAAGCTCTCTGGATTTCTTGAATGCGGCTTCCTCATGGAAAGTCACATCTTTTCTTACCTCTATATGCCTTTGACCTGGTACACATATTCTATAAGCCTTGGAGTTCTCACTGTAGCCCACAAAAACTCCTTTCTTTCCTAGGGGTTCCATCTTTATCCTCTTTTCCTTAGGGACATGAATATACATTGGAAACCCAAATATCCTTAGATGCCCTACTTCAAGTTTGATCCCTGAGAAGACCTCTTCGGGAGTCTTGTCCTTCAAGATAGCATGTGGACACCTGTTTTAAATATACACAACAGTGGAGGTAGCTTCTACCCATAAAGAATTTGGCAGATCCTGATCAAACATCATTGCTTTCGTTGCCTCGCAAATTGTCTTGTTATTCCTTTCAGCAACACCATTTTGCTGAGGGTTATATGGCACAGTCAACTATCTCTTGATTCCTGCTTCCTTGCAGATATCCTCAAACTGGAGAGATTCAAACTCTCCTCCATTGTCTGTTCTAAGGATTCTGATGTGTTTCCCTGTCTGCTTTTCAATAAAGGCTTTATACTCATGTTCTGCAAATCTGGAAGTGCTTTGTAATGAAGATGTCCAAGTCTTTTGTGCCACAACTCGATGTAGCTAGTCGCATCATGAACCAATGCCTGAACTAACTGTTCTATCACGACGTACAGTCCCCCTCTACAAGTCCCAATGGATTCTGTTGTACTCAAGTGACTACCTTTATCCCATGGAAGTGCCTTCTTGTCCTTGAAGATCACCCAATATCCCTTGTCCTCAAGCGTTGCAACTGATAGTATATTCTTCCTGAGCCCTGGAACATATAATACTTCATCCATATGAAGCATAACCCCAGATTAAAATTTGAAGAAGATAGAGCCTACTCCCTCTATCTTGTAAGATTTGTCATCCCCAATCTCAACCTGCTCTGCAAAAGATTTTGTGTTGAAATATGAGAGGATCTCCTTGTACCCTGTCATGTGCTTTGAAGCACTATTGTCTACTAACCAAGTTTTTGGCCCTGTTATAACTGTACTGGATAAAGCAGAAACCAGGTAATATTCTTTTCTATTTTCTCTCTCATTAGAAGGATTTTTCTGTTTTCTTTTGGATTCATCATTCTCAACAGTTGAGGCATGAACATACCTTTGGTGTTTGACTTCCTCTGAGAGCCTTTCTGGAAAGTGACTTTCTTCTTTCCCTTGAACCTTGATGCTAATGTTGAATCCTCTTCTTTGGTTGGTTCGCTCCTAGTAGCAGTGTGACTCTCCTCTTGGAGGCAATCATGCTATAACCTCTCAAACGTGGGTTGAATCTCTCTCCCACTTACATTGGATAGGAAAGTCTCCCATGAAGAAGGAAGACCATCAAATATGGCCTACACTAAATCATCATCATCCACTGTGACACTAGTAACCAAGAGTTGATCTCTGATCTAGGCTATCCTGGAACAGAAAGTTGCTACCAATTCACCTTTCTCCATCTTTAAATACTTAACCAAGGTATCCATACAGTCCTTGGCAGTCATTAACGAAGTCGTTGTTGGCATTATGTTGTCTTTGACTGAGTCAAAGATGATTCGCTTGGCCTTTGCTTGACTCTTCCTGAAGGTCGCTCTTCCTGCATTATTGGTGGGTTCCTCCACCACTGTGGTCACATATTGCTCAAGTTCATGCTCCTGCAAGATATTCGTTATCCAAAGCTTCCACACACTGAAATTGGAAGCTCCTTCGAGCCTATCCTCGGCCCTGACTGAAATGGAGGATGCCATGGACCTCACACTGGAAACTTGATCAAGCTCGCTTGGATCTGTGTGTACCCTACTGCTGCACTTCAACAAGCTTATCACACCCTAAGCTCTGATACCATGTTAAATTTATGAACTTGATTTAATATTGTAAGTACTTCTTTAAATTCTGTTTGTACTTTGAATTTAGCTCGATATCATTCATAAATTAGAACAGCAATAATCATAAGAAATTACCAGCATGCAAGATCACAACACATGTACCCTGGGAAAACCCTATACAGAGAGAAAACCCCCAACAAACAATGTATGACCACTTACAAATTTTCTACCATGAAATTATGCTCTTAAAGAGCTTGCCAAGTTGACTATGACCTGACTATGTAACTAAGAGACCTTGCTGATTTATAATCACTTGTTACAGACCAACACTGAAGATGTATCTTTGTTGCCTTCAATGACTGATATACGTTGCCTCTTATGGACTATTACACTACCTCTTATGGATTGTTACATTGCCTCTTTATGGTCTGTTATTGTTGCCTCTTATTCACTGTTATTGCTGCCTCTTATTGACTAATACACCACTCTCTTATAAACTGATATACCACTCTATTCTGGACTGATATACCACTCTGTTATACGCCTTCTCAAGGATTGATATACCTCTCTGTTATGCACCTTCTCAAGGACCGATATACCTCTCAGCTTCCTCGCCCATTCGCTACATAAAATGTGTGTAGAAAAGAGGATCGACCTCTTGCTTATATAGGAGTGGAGAGGTAGAGAGGAGGGGGCTTAAATTAGAGGCATGAATGCATGCTTTTACAACTTAACTTAACTCAGCAACCAGATTTAGAACTGAACCTTAACACTTCAGTTAGGAACTTGCCCTTGACATGATATGTATGTGAACTCCTTAGCATGCACATGACATACATGCATGCAATGCATGTCATGCATGCAACATGCAATTTTATGCAACTTTATGCAACTAGACTTTTACAACTTGTCCTTTTACAATTTGAGTTCAACAACTCATTCAACTTGACTCTTACCATAGCAATTTGAATTTCTTCATGGTGGAATGTGTTACACGTGCCAACACACTAGATCAATACATTTACATCATTTGCAATATCAGGAAGATTGTTTGTTTCTAGCTCATAGGAATTTTATGTTCAACCTAACTTTTGCTAGATGCCTTGACTTTTGCTCATGGCTCACAAGGTTTGACTAGGCTCACAGAGGTTGTACGTTCCCCCTGACTTTTGCACTAGTCTGTCTATGCTCACAAAAGTTGTATGTTCCCCCAAACTTTTGCACTAGATTGTCTATGCTCACAAAGGTTGTACGTTCCCCCTGACTTTTGCATTAGACTTGCATCTTGACTTTTGTCTTAGACTTTCAAGGCTTCTACCTTTGCCTTGGCTTGACTCACAAGATCATATAGCATCTAGTTCGTCATGACTTTTGGTTTGACTCACAGAGGTTGTACATTCCCCGGGTTTTTGTCAATACCTCACAAGACTAGTTGATTCTCCAAATCTCCCTGGTTAGCCTCAGGGTGGCCCATATGGCCTCTCATTGGAGAATGATTGTCGATGCTGCCAAATTTACCAGTTCTTGGGGTCGACTATCGATCCATGTTGACTAAGGAACTCAATAGTTGCAAGTCGACATAATGCCACCAAAGTTGAGGCAAGCATGTCATTAGTGGAGAGAGCAATCCGAATGTGCCTATGGGATAAACTAACACTTCCACACACTCGTCCTGCGTCATAACCTCCTCCCTGTCCAATACCAAGTCCCCCTTTGGTCCTCACGAGTCATGAGGTCAATTGACTTTAAACTCATGATGGTTGAGACATGATGCTCCATTGACTCTAAATGTGGTCAAGACATGATGGTTGACTACCCTAGCACATCTCTTCTCTTTTTCAGAGCTCTACGTGTCAAACCTATATCTCATGGGTTTGTCGCACTAGTATTCAACCATGGTTGGAAGAGCCTTCAATCTGCCAAGCCATTTCCACTTTGTCAACTCATTACATTGGACATTATGTAATATTTAATGACCACAAGATATTATGTTTGCAACGTGGAGTTTAGCTTAAAGTTGTCAAGATAGACATTCATGATGGAGGGTTCTTGGAGGTTGACAATTACTAATATTTCAGCACCAAAGTTCAGGACCATTGGGATGTTCAAATTTACAAGCATGACGAGGATCAAATGGAACCAACCAGCAAACCCTAAATCCTGCAACAAAACAAAGGAGAACAACAATAGGGCAATGCAACTCTTAGAGAGAGAAGATGGCTCTTAAGAAAAGCGCTAGAGCTTATCATAAGTGTGATGGAGAGAGTGCACAAATATGCTAAGGAGAAAGATCAAATACTCCATCATGAAGGAGAATGCAATAAAGTGCCCTTAGGCTAAAGAATGACTCATGTGTATAATAAGATCAAAAGATCAAGATGATGTTCCAAATGAAAGTTGGGTATGCATTTTTATAGAACTCAAGAGGTAGGGCGCTTTCCCCGAGGGCAGTTATGGGCCCACATTGACTAAGTCACAAAGTTGCATGATAGGGGGGAACGAAAACACGCTGGAAACGTGACCTCTCAAAAAATAGGAAACAGGAAAACACGATATATATAATGTGCTATTTTGGAAAATTATATTGGAACTTTGAAAGAAAGCATATAAGTTTTAAAATTATGATTCAAAAAACAGATTCATGAATAAATGAGAAACATAAAAGACATTGGACAAGCGATACATTATGCAAGCAGTAATATCCAAAAACAACCTTTATTATTTATAAATGAGCCTATATATGCAAAATTAACCTTTGTATATGAGCCTTGAGACTACAATGCTACATGTATGAACCATGAACAGTGAACATAGAAATAAAACATGAGCTAAGCTAGTAAAACCTAATAGTCATCATCCTCATCTTCATATTCATCATGGACAAAAGAACAAGATGCACATTCAACAGTGGAATGTGGATTGGTAGAAGTATTTCCAATTCCACTTCTAGGTTCCTCAAGATTCAGTGCAGCAAGACATATCATCATCGTCTTCATATTCATCATGGAACAAAGAACAAGATGCACGTTCAACAGTAGAATGTGGATTGGTAGAAGTATTTCCAATTCCAAATCTAGGTTCCTCATGATTCAATGCAGCAAGAGAGTTGTCCAAGTCAGGGCATTCCGGATCCACATCCCATTCTTTAGAAGGCCCACTACTATATTCTGGACCCCTACGAGATGCAAGGCAAAGGTTGGAATGCACATAAACAAGATTCCCAGCCATTTGCGAATCCAACCTATTGCGCTTCACTGAAGGAATAAAACCATAGGTGCTCCAATTTCTTTTTGTTGATGAAGAGCTTGCCACTTGTGAAAGAATATGAATGGCAAGGCTTTGCAAATGTACACCATTTGCTTCATGACAAAAATCTGCCATCTAACTAGACTCATGGTGCTCCTCTCATCCAAAGCTGATATGTCTGAATATTCATCCAAACCAGCGGCAAAACTAGCAAATTCTTCCTTCACCTCCCTATGTAGATGAACTGGAAATATTCTAGTAGAAAACACTAAATAACTATTGGGTATGTGTTATATTCTTTGCATGATTAGCCCCATGCATTGTACATTGTGCTGGAAGAAAAGGGCAGTCACAACGGTCCCAAGACAAAAGGTACTTTTTAAAGCACGCTGTACGAACACTGAAACCCATTGTACAGACACTGAAACGTGCTTGAAACCCGTTTCAGTCCATATGAAACACATTTCCTAAACATGAAACGTGTTTCAGGCACGTTTCCACGTTTCAGTGCAGAAACATGCCTGGTACGATCGAGGGCACGTTTCCTGCAACATAGCTAGGTCGGCCTTAACCAACCTAGAAATATAATATGAGTATTGACTGCGTCAGCCTAAACCAAACCTAAAAATACATTAATAATATTTACAAGATAAGGTCAACCATGGCCAAAAGTGAAGTTTACACCATTCTCAACATGGGAGCCACTTCAATTTAATGAGAATCTGACATCCGAAAAGGTCCACATGTGAAGAACAGGAACTCAAAGCAGTCAGATAATGGGATTTATATCACATTTTATTCTGCCTGTTGTAATCATTAATCTAATATTATGTGTCATTAGCTTGGTCTCTCTATATCGGATATTTCAGAATACAATTATAATTTTTTCACATGTGAGTCAATATGGGTCAAAAGAGCAACTTGTAATGAAATCCTTAACTGCTAGAAGCTGCTTAAAGTTAAGTCAAGGCTATAAGATTATAAGATAGTCTATGTCAAAATTAAACAGTTGCCAGCTCATGGCATAGTTGTATCTTTTTTAACTATCAATACAAGAAAACAAGTATGAATACATATGTGATGAACTGTATTCAATTTAAAGAGCCACTAGTAAGAAGAAAACTAAGTCTGTAATTCCGGTAGCTCCTAGGAGTTTTGGTTTTATATATGCAACCTTCACCATTCACAAAGTAGAGATGATCTTTCTTATCTAGTATCTACAGAACTGCTTTCCTCCCTCGACTTCGGAACCAAGCCTCTTCAAATCAAAATAAAAAAGCATTGTAATTTTTGGGGCATAACTCACAGCATGCCTTGTGTTATGCTGCCTCATAAAACAAAAGCTGGACAGAAGATTATTAACAGATAAAAATTGAGGATTTGGCTGCAATTTTAAAATACTAAGCGTGTGATAATAAGACAGATCCTGATAATTTAAACAAAGCCTTAACTGTGGTACTAGCACAAAGACATGGACATTTAGCAACCCCACAGATCAAGAACATAAAAGACAAGATGAGAAAAGCAAAAAATAACAGTTGAAGCGAAAATAACCCACCATCTGTCTATACTGGAAAAGTTGAAAAAAGAGATTCCTATACTATAACTCAACAAAAGAGCTATCGAGTACTTTAAAATTACAGATCTTTACCTGGACTAGTTGCGGACCAGCAAGTTTTAAAAATGTTGCATTTGTCTGTGCAGCACATGCACGTGCCATGAGTGTTTTTCCAGTTCCTGGAGGCCCATAAAGTAGGACCCCTTTCGGCGGGCGAATACCAAGTTTCTGAAACCTCTCCTTGTGAGTCATTGGCAAGACGATGGCCTCAACCAATTCTGTAATCTGAACCAAGGTATCAACTCATTAGCTTTACTGATTGGCAGATATGATAAACAATACACTAAATAAAATCCAAGACTTCTTATATGACAGTAGCATAAGCAAAAAGGTAATTCAGTTGACATGTAGATATTGGACCCCCTCCCAAAAAACAACAGTAGTTCTGTTCAGTGTTGAGT
>ML822037.1:78701-103331 GCA_009831015.1 Picea engelmannii | reverse complement strand
TCTCGGATGAAGTTATCCAATAACTCACATAATAACTGTGCATCTTTAACATATGCAGATGCATCAACAAATTTGATAAACATTGTCCCCCTAGGACAATTAACCAAGAAATTGAGAATGGACCTGCCCTTCCCATCTATCCAACCGTCTAACATAACGATGCATCCAGTGATCTCCCATGATTCCCTCAGCTCACTCAATCTCTGTGCAATCAGTCTTTTCCCCTTGAAGGAGAGGCCCTCTCAAGTCATTAAAAGAAGGTCCCTTGTATCCTGGACCAACAATAGCAGCAGCTTCAAACATGGAGTGGTAGAATGGGTTGTTCTCGGCAATGTTGAATGGTATTTCACTCCATAGAAAACATCTAGCAACAATGTTGTCAACTTCCTCCTTTTTTTTCACCATCGACCGAATAGAAGGTTGCCCCCTAGGCATTGACCTCGGCACAAAGAAAGGTGAGGATGTTGAGGGGCTAGGCATTGTGGAATGTGAGCCCAAGGATTTGCTTTCCCCCACTTCTTAGGTGCTTCCATATCTATTTGCAAGCTCAAGCCTCATTTCTTCCCTTTGATCTCTCTTCTTATTCGTACCAAAAATAGATTGATTAGCAATGTGGACAATTTCTTGGGTAGATACTTTGCAAATCTCCACTTCGTTCCCTGGGATTGTTAAAATTGGAGTTAGAGTTGGAAGGGTTCGCAAGACTTGGAGGTGCACCAAATCTGGCAGAGAGACCCACCAAGAGGGGCAAAAACTTAAATTTTGATTTTTACCCTTAGGTGACTTACGAAAAATTAAATTTTTCCTATAGTCACACAGCGTTTAATCTGGGCCCTCCATTCAGATCTAATCTCAACCATTGAGATGACTGGTGGGCCCAATTCGAATTGCTAAGGGGAGAAGTAGGGTTTGGAGTCTCATTATGCACTATTCGACTTGGTGAAGAGAGCAGCTTGAGCATCAGAGTAGCTTCAACAAAGGAAGAAGAGGTTGTACGACCTTCATTTCAGCTCAGCCAGTGTATTTTCTGCACCCAGCAAGCAAACCAGCCACTTCCGATTCGTGCCAGCAGATCGTGCAGTCCGTACGGTGTGCCCAACAAGAGGGTCGAGCGGCCTGGGTTGTACAGCAAGGTCGTACAGGTCGTACGACGCACCAATAGTAAGCATGAAGAGTTTTGGGTGAGGGAGAAGGCTAGAAATTTGTTGAAGATAGAGGTTTTTCCTCGAATAAGTTTTTTCTGAGTTGTTGATGTAAAATTTCTGAGCTTGCTCTTCCTGAAATAATAAAAATTACCAAGCAAAAGACCAGTTTTTCCAGGGTCATTTGACCAAAAATAACTATGTTTTTTGTGTGTGAATGCTAGTGTTTTTATGAGTTTATTTCTGTTGCATTTAAAGAGTTAAGAAAATCAGCATGTTCAGATTTTTGTATTAGAAAGTCAGTTTTATTTCTTTATTTACTCAAATCTGCAACTAGGTTCTGATTTTCAAGAGAAAATTAACATGGTATCAGAGCCTTGCCCTTGATTAAAGACCAGCATTCATTGTTTCAGCTTCAGGAACCAATTCTCAGCCAAGAGAGTTCGACTCAACTGGTGTGTTAAGGTCTTTGGCAAGACAAATCTCAGCCTGTGCACTTGGACAGCAGAATGGCCTATGTGGGGTTGAGGTTTGAAGACCGCCTTGATGGGGCCTCTAATTTTTGTTCTTGGAGAGAAAGAATAGGAGTTGTTTTTGAGGAGCAAGGAGTTTGGGAATTTGTGGATAACCCACCAGCCACTCTAGCAGATCCTCAACAGTTGGCCCAACATAGCAAGAAGGATGCCAAAGCCAAGAGGATTATCCTTGAGGGAGTCAAGGACCACATCATACCTCACCTTGCAGGCAAAAAGACAGCAAAGGAGATGTGGATAGCCATCAATGGACTGTACCAGGGCACGAGTGAAGCTAGGAAGCTCGTGCTCAAAGACAAGCTGAGAAATATCAAGATGGCAAAGTCCGAATCAGTGGTTTCCTACCTCACCAGATTTACCCAAGTCAAGGACGAACTTGTAGGGGTGGGGGAAACAGTACCAGACAGAGATATGGTCAGCTTTGCATTGTTGGGGTTTCCCAAGTCATGGGAAAACTTCATAGATACAGTCAGTGGCAAAGAAAAGCTTCCAAATTGGGAGCGGCTATGGAGTGACTACTTGGAGAAGGAGATTAGAAAATAGACCAGATCTCGGTCTCATGTAAACAGGATGTTGATGAGGAAAATTTCGCCCTAGTTGGTAAAGGGGGCAAACCCAAGAGCAAGAAGGACTCGGGAGGGGTCGAGTCCAGCTCAAGGGGACATGGAGAACCCAAGAAAGACCTCAACAAGCTTAAGTGTTTTCAATGCCAGCAGCTTGGGCACTATGCCACTAAGTGTCCTCAGCGCAAGAAGGGGCCCAAGAAGGGCCAATTTGCAGCCTCAACAGAAATAGAGGAGTTCTCCTCTCGTTTTGAAGAGGACTTCTCATTTATTGCATGTATGGCTAGCTCTGTGACCGGCACCACCTGGTTTATTGAGAGTGGGGCCTCTTGCCACATGACAAGGAACAAAAGCTATTTTAGCCAGCTAACAGAAAAGGACATGCAGTTCAATATTGAGCTGGGAGATAATGGCAAATACCAAGCCCAAGGCATAGGTGTTGTCAAGTTTGAGAGGGTGTTTGGAAAGCCTCTCTATCTCAGAGATGTTCTATATGTTCCAGGGCTGACAAAAAATCTGGTGTCTATTTAAGTGCTTGAAGACTTGGGTTATGAAGTCTTCTTTCGCAAAAGGAGGGTCCTCTTGAAGCCTCCCAACTCTAGGACAGCAATGCATATTGGAGTTAGGGAGAAAACCCTCTACAAGCTCTAGTTTGGGGTTGTTCCAACTTTGAACAGCAAGGACAGCCAGCTAGCAGAGCTATGGCATAGGCGTAAGGGTCACTTACACCATAGGGCGTTGAAGATTTTGGGGGAGATAGCCACAGGACTGCCACCATGCAGCGTGGATTCTCATGAGGTGTGCAAGGGCTGCACTCTTGGAAAGTATGCCAAGACTTCATATCCCAGCAGAGATGACAGAGCCAAGGGCATATTGGAGTTGATTCACTCGGATGTTTGTGGGCCTTTTTCTTCTCCATCCCTTCATGGTTTCAGGTATTATGTTATTTTTATTGATGACCATTCTCGTAAGATTTGGATATTTTTTATGAAAAACAAAGATGAAGTGTTGTCCAGGTTTGTAGAGTTCAAGGCCCTAGTTGAAAACCCCAGACCAGCAAGAAGATAAAAGCCTTGAGGTCAGATAACGGAGGGGAGTACATCTCCAATGCCTTCAGGGACTTGTGTGCCAAAGAGGACATCAAGAGAGAGCTCACAACACCCCATAACCCTCAGATAATGGGGTAGCTAAGCGCAAGAACCGTAGCATAGTGGGTGTTGCTAAGGCCATGTTGCATGACCAAGGCCTGCCCATGTTCCTCTGGGCCAAGGCATGGAGCACAGCAGTGTTTCTACAGAACCAAAGTCCGCACAAGGTGTTAGGCAGGGCCACACTGGAGGAGGCTTTCACAGGAAAGAAGCCTGATGTTTCTCACTTCAGGATCTTTGGCAGTTTGGTTTACTGCCATGTACCTTCAGAGAGCAGTTAGAAGCTGGAGCCCACTGCAGTGAAGGGCATATTTGTAGGCTACAACGAGACAGCCAAGGCACACAAAGTATATGTGCCAGCACTTAGGAGGATAGTGATCAGGCGTGATGTCAAGTTTGAGGAGGGCAAGGCTCTCAGGAAGTCCTTGGAGCGTGAGCAGTCAACAGTAGAGGATGAGAAGCAACAAGCTCCCAAGCAGAAGGCTCAGCCAACCCCCAGACATCTATTCAGCTAGCAATGAGACAGGAAAAGCGGAATGATGAGGAGGAGAGAAAGGAGCATGAGGAGCCCACACAGCCAGTGACTCCCAGTTCAGGGAGAAGACGAGTCAAGTGGGAAAATCAGTTGATCAGAGAGGCTCAGGAGAGAGTTGAGCCTCCCACCTCTACATTCAGACAGATAAGACCTCCACAAAGGTATATAGGTTGTTTGGCACTGATGACTGAGTTGATAGACTCGGAGCCTTCTTCTTATAAGGATGCAGCTTCCCAACAGCTTTGGCGAGATGCCATGGCAGAGGAATATTCCTCTATGATGCGCAATGATGTGTGGGAGATAGTGCCCAGACCAAAGGGCAAATCTGTGGTTGGCTCACGTTGGGTTTATAAGATCAAACAGAGGGCTGATGGGAGTGTGGAGAAGTGCAAGGCCAGATTTGTGGCCAAGGGGTTCTCACAGGTTGAGGGTATCAACTATGATGAGACATTTGCACCTGTTGCGCAGTATTCTTCCATCAGAGTTATATTGGCTATTTTAGCACAGATGAGGTGGAAAGTCCACCAGGTGGACGTTAAGACCACCTTCCTTAACGGAGTAGTTGAGGAAGAGATTTATGTGGAGTGGCCTAAGAAGTTTGAGGCCTTCAGTGGAGACATGCATGTATGCAAGCTAAGGAAAGCTCTTTATGGGCTCAAGCAAACACCGAGGGCTTGGTATGCCTGCATTGACGGCTACCTTCTAGGATTGGGCTTTACCAAGAATGAGGCGGACCCAAACCACTACTACATAGTGGTTGAGGGGCAGCCTCTCATTCTTGTGCTCTATGCGGATGACTTGATATTGTCAGGAGCAGATAGCTTGATTCAAGATTGCAAGGAGGACCTTGCACGCAAGTTTGAGATGAAGGATTTAGGACTGATGCAATATTTCCTTGGATTGGAGATTTGGCAGGGTGATGGTGAGACCTTCTTGGGACAGGGCAGATATGCAAAGTAAATTCTCAAGAGATTTCACATGCAAAATTGCAGGGCCATGGCCACTCCTTTAGTCACCAACTGGAAGAAGGTGGACTCTAGTAGAGCCAAGGGGGTCGATGCTACCTTATACAGACAGCTCATAGGGTCGTTGATGTATCTCACTAACTCACGGCCCGACATATGTTTTGCAATCAACGAGTTGAGCCAGTTCATGGTAGAACCCACCAAGCTATATTGGGTTGTTGCCAAGCATGTGTTATGATATCTCCGAGGCACAATAGATTATGGTTTATGGTACATATAGGTTGATAGCGTGAAGCTTCAGGTCTTCACCGATGTTGATTGGGCAAGGGGTTCTATTGATCAGAAAAACACTTCATGGTGTGCTTTCAATGTTGGGTTAGTCATTGTTTCTTGGTTCAGCAGGAAGCAAAGATCAGTTGCACTAAGCTCAACTGAGGTCGAGTATATCGCTGCCTGCGAGGCTATTTGGTTGAGGAAGCTACTTGTGGGACTTTTTGGTCAGGGATTGGAGCCCACAGTCATACACTGTGACAATTAGAGTTGCATTAAGCTCTCTAAAAATCCAGTGTTTCATGACCGCTCCAAACACATCAAGATCAGGTACCATCACATCAGAGATTATGTTCAGAAGGGGAAGATCAAACACCAGTACTTACCAACAGGGGAGAAGACAGCAAATATTTTGACCAAGGCATTGCCAAGGTCAAGCTTTGTGTACTTCAAAGATAAACTTGGTGTAGTGCAGAACACCTTCCTCTCTAAGAGGGAGTGTTAAAATTGGAGTTAGAGTTGGAAGGGTTCGCTAGACTTGGAGGTGCACCAAATCTGGCAGAGGGACCCACCAAGAGGGGCCCAAACTTAAATTTTGATTTATGCCCTTAGATGACTTAGGAAAAATTAAACTTTTCCTATAGTCACACAGCTTTTGATATGGGCCCTCGATTCAGATCTAATCTTAGCCATTAAGATGACTGGTGGGCCCAATTTGAATTGCTAAGTGGAGAAGTAGGGTTTAGAGTCTCATTATGCACTATTCAACTTGGTGAAGGGAGCAGCCACAGGGAGAGAGCAGCCTGAGCATCAGAGCAGCTTCAGCAAAGGAAGAAGAGGTCGTACGGCCTTCATTTCAGCTCAGCCAATGTATTTTCTACACCCAGCAAGCAAACTAGCCACTTCTGGTTCGTGCCAGCGGACCGTACAGTACGCCCAGCAAGAGGGTCGTGCAGCCTGGGTCGTACAACAGGGCCGTACAGGTCGTACGGCGCATCAACAGCAAGCAGGAAGAGTTTTGGGTGAAGGAGAAGGATGGAAATTTGTTGAAGATGGAGGTTTTGCCTAATTTTGTTTTTTCTGAGTTGCCAATGTAAAATTTCTAAGCTTGCTCTCCCTGAAATAATAAAAAATACCAAGCAAAAGACCAGTTTTCCCAGTTGGGTTTTTCCCGGGTCATTTGACCAAAAATAATTGTGTTTTTTGTGTGTGAATGCCAGTGTTTTTATGATTTTATTTCCGCTGCATTTAAAGAGTTAAGAAAATCAGCATGTTCAGATTTTTGTATTAGAAAGTCAGTTTTGTTTTTTTATTTACTCAAATCTGCAACTAGGTTATGATTTTCAAGAGAAAATTAACAGGGATTTTGGCAAGGTGGTATTTCAAGCCACCGATGCCACCAAACACTTCCATACCACATAACTTGCAATTCAACCTCATTATGTTATGGCCATCATAAGGTAGACCATACTCCCACATTTGGTCCAATGGTTTTGGCATTTCGAAATGTGTGGATCACTGATTAAATTCATAAACCTATGGGACAAAAAAAATGAGGGAAATTTGGAATATAAATCCACAATAAAACTTCAAAAATGCTACAATTAAACTACCATATGTACATAAGTGTTAAATCCTCCATTAAAAAGGGGCAAAACAAGGTTTATCTAATGGACATGCAAACCCTATACTAAATCTTGAAAAACAAAGAAAAAGAGGGCATAATTTTGTTTACATACCTGGTTCAATGGATATGGTAGATTGGAGTAGATCCCCACTCCAAAAATGTTTTACTTGATGGCACTGAAAACTATGGATTTTTCCTTGTTTGTTTGATGGAAAATGGTTACAACACCATTAGAGCTCAAACCCCACAAGCAACATTTGCAAAATGAGGAAATAGAACCCAAAACTGGTTTTATAACGCAAAAGGCGCGCGGAAACCCAGCAGGCCGATAATTTAGCTCAAATCGTGATATTATCAGCTAATTATCACGATAAATTCATTTTAAGGAAATTATGGTGATAATTTATGGCAATATTATCGACAAGTGCAGGTTTGGCGATACTATCGCAATAAATCTGATAATATCGGGATAAGTGTAACACTAGTTGGAATTAATACCCATGAATAATTCCCCCCCTTGGACCCCTTTCTTAGACATTCCTAGACATTCCCCTCTCTTGTGGAAACTTAGCCTCAAATTACTCTGTCTATGTCCACCCACAGCTAACGTCACATTTATATTATTATTACGATCATATACAATGTTTACAAATTACAGATTCGGGCCTGCGGCCGTACATCATATCTAATTACACAACGCTAAAATGGGGATTATAAACAAGGATGTTACAAAGTGGGTAGCAAACCATTCCAACCTGCTTGTATAAGCTTGACAGAGGGCAGCCAAGAAATGTTTCCACCATCCAAAACTGAACCAACATTTGGGGGATCAAGCAAACATGCTGACAAGCACAAGCACAAACCAAAGAGGTATGTCCAAGCATCTTTGGTTTGTTTCTGCTGCAAGAAGAAAGGTCACGAGGCTAAAGATTGTTGGCACTCTAACACGAAGAGGATGCCAAGTAGCCTATGCAGTATCAAGAATTTTTTCCAGCACTGCAAGTTGAGTGGACATTGGGAAGCCAAATGTTGGAGGGTTCATCCAAAACTTCATCCTAGGAACCACACAACCAAAAGAAGAGTTTGGAGAGTGAAGGGTAAAAAGAAGGACGAAGGAGCAGCCATTGTCCAAGAACCTATAGCAGCAGAAGATTTCATCTCCACCTATGAAATGCACAACAGGCTTATGCCAAAATCAGTCCCTATTTAACTCTTATCTTCCTGCGACAGAAGCACCCCTTCTTAGAGATATGTCAGAGATTGATGTGGGGCAGATCCATAACAGCCAAGAGACAGCTCTGATCTGTGGCAGCAAAGGAGACCAGCACGGAGCTGCAAAAGGAGAAAAAGATTTAGAATTAAGTTGAAGCTTTTGGGAACCAAAAGCCTCCGAATGGGAGGGTGTGATCCGAAAATGGATCCGAATAGTCTCTCATCTTTTAAACTTTGGAATAGAAATTTCATTTTGCAAAGTTTATCCAAAAGCCAAAAACCATGAGAAGATGAACTGACTTATCTTGATGATTGGCCTAGGAAGCAGCCCTATTTAAAAAAGAATGTTGTTGGAATCAAAGGACAAGGAAGAGGAGAGAAAGAGAGCTTGAGAGGATATGAAGAAGAAGGGCAGTAGCAGAAAATGAAGGACTCAAAAGAAGAAACCTTCTCGAAAATCGAAGGTTGTCTTTGAGCCAATGCCATATGCAATTTTGTCAGTTAGAGTGCATTAAATCCTTGATTGGGAATGCATAGCTCACATTTGTTACAATTTCCTGAGCAAACTAAAATCCACATCAAAAGTTTGTTTTCCCATTTGGCTTTTCAGGGTAAATCTTTGTTGTTATGGCGTGTTTAAACACTGTGTGTGAGACTGGGCACTCTATTCTGAGGTGGTTCTATTGTTATTCTGGTTATTATCTGGGATTGATTGGTGGTTTTCATCATGTGGTTCATTGTATTTCTGTTTCCATAGCTCTGTTTTATTGCTAACTTAGTTGATTGGAAGCTACAGTGGATGATAATGCATGTATTGCTGAATAAATGGGTAAAACCTACAGTTACCAATTCCCAATCCCCAGCACTGCCCACACACACTCTATACCTATGATGTAATTTTCCATTGACTCAATCACCAGTGTGTCTTATGTGAAGATGTCCCACAAGCTATAGCTCGATTGTAATTTGTACCATGAATACAGTGCTGATCAACATACAGCACCTGACTACTGCGTATTACTCAGAACAGCCAATAATTCTCCCTCGGGCTTGTGTCTCCCTCGGGCTTGGGCCTGTTGTCCTTGGCATTATACCTCAAGGCATTCTACCTACAGCTATTGTTGATTGGGCAGCAAAATGATGATATCACTTACCACAACAACCCCATGCAATTTATGCACTCAAATCAATTCAATAGCCATTGTTGACAGCACCCACATACCCACAGCACCTAAATCAATTGTATTGATAGTGCTTTGATTGGTGGGTTAATATAATTGACTATCCATTGTAGAAACCAAAGGTAACAGCTCATCTCTGTGCTGTGTCACGTACAACCAGTTCATTAAATCGTATGCTACAGCCATACGGTTGGACAGATGTAATTGTGGAGTGCTGGAATTGCAAGCATTTATTTGTTGCTTGAACACATATATACACCTACAGCAATCTTTAAGTTGGCCTTGTATTGACCTCCTTGGTATTGAGCATGCAGCAAGTATAACTACAGAGCTAGCCCTCTCTATTTCGAAAAGGCAATAAGAAATATGTTGTTTTAGCTTGACAGAAATTGCAGCTTGCATCTTATTACTAACTTCTTGTGGTATGGGGATGGGTTTGAAATTCTGAAAGCAGATTCATCTCAGAAAAGAGATATCCATTCATGTCTATTGGAGAAGAGCAACCAGAGAAGCTTGTACGCAGCATGACAGAGAATCCAATTTAATTTCCATAGAGGATCCAAGTTGGTGAGCCATGTGGACTATAAGTCCCACGTTTACAGATCATAGTAACATAAAATTGCAGATTTAAAAGCTCATGCAGCTTTTAAATTTTAATAATATAAGCCCAAAGGAGTCAACAACGAGCCAATTAGACTGGAGAGTATTGTGTTGCAGTGTGGTTGACATGCCCACCATACACTAGACATATTTTCTTAAATTTTTTCTGTAAACATATAAGTTATCGCTTCACATAAGAGTTAAAAGTCCCTTCATTTAATGAAAAGAATAAGCCTCCCTTTTCAATGATTTTGTACAAGGTCAAAAGACCAATGATAGGGGACAGATTTGATCCTTTTTGTTACTATGTATATCAACTATCAATGCATCATTCATGCAGGAAAAACATAAATAATAAGCACACTGCTAAGTTTCATGGGTTCGTAAAACCAGCCCCTGGGTGCACGAACCTGGAGCAGGTTCATGATCCGCATCCCAGGTTTGACAGTGAGGATGCCCCCCTAACGCACCAGGGTTCATCTGGATTCTTCCCTGTTAAAAAATGGGGACGTTTCCCCAAAAATCTAAACATGTTCTCCAAGGTGTGATTTCCACATTTTAAAAAAATAATTTTAAAAACTATAAATAAATAAAAAGATGGGCCCCTCCTCCAAACCCCTAATCCCTCACTTCCCAACCACTCTCGTGAACTCAAAAGCACAGAAACACGCTTCATTTTTACCATTTCATTTACAAATTGAAGGGAGAAACAGTGCAACAGTGAACAAGAAAGATGAGGATTGTTGAAAATGTAGCAAGGAAGGCCTTCCACACATTGCAGTGTCCTAGCATGGTGGGGGACAATGAAACAATAGTCAAGTTGATTAATTAAACTTTTCCCTAAGTCTAACTTAGGAAAAGGACTCTTCATGTGTTATATTCTTCAATTGACTTTATTGAGCGTCTTTTCTAAGGTTAAAATGAAAAATAATTTAAGTGATGGATGTTTTAATCTTAGCCATCCATCTTGGAGAGTGAGGGACAGTTAATCTCAGCCCTCCATCCTTATGAGATTAGGGTTTCGCTTGCTCATGGAAGTATAAGGAATCGATTTGACTAGGAGGGCGCATTATTCATTTGAGAAAGAGGGCGAACTTCATTGGAGTGAAAGGATTTGCCTAGGGTTTGTTGGAGAAAGATTGCAAGGAGAGAGAGGAGGATTCTTCAAAAATATTGGCACACTTCTTCAGCTTGGCAGAGACCACTACCTTCAGATCTGAGAGCTGTCGTACAGGGTGATGCGGAAGCTGATGCAGGGGCCATACATCTACGCAGAGGCTCAAGCAGAGGCAAGTACTGAGTCATTCTGGTTCAAGGCTGTGGGGAGAGGCCGTACTTATGCCGCAGAGGTGAAAAGCTGAGGGTTTACGCAGTAATTTGGCTGGGCCGAAATTCTTTGTAAGAGATCTCCATATTTCTGCTGCTAATAATAAAATCCACAAATCTGCTGCACTGGTTTCAACTACGGGGTTTTTCCAGGGACTATTTGTCCAAAAATATTTGTGTACATGTGATGTGATTGCTGTTTTATTCTACGTTAAGTTCCTGGTTATTAGTTTTCTGCAATGAAAATTTATTTGTGAAAATAATCTAGCTGTAACTAAAAATCAGAAATAGATTGTGGTTTATTTGCTAGGTTTAGAAAAATTTGAAGGCATTTCATTGCCGAATCAGATGTGTTGTTTTTTTCTATTTCATTTCTGGAAATGCCATTAAGCAATTTTTAAATGTAGCATGTACTTGTGTTTCAGACTCAAGACCTACTAATATCAATTTCAACTGATAAGGTTCGAGTTTATGGTTTTTCTAATCATTGTATGATTATTCAATGTTGAATGAGAATTCAGAATCATGAATGTCATTTGATAATAGATACGTATTATGCATGGTTTTTGTTACTTGTAAGTTGTACTATTTATATTTTATATGAATGATGAATTTCATCTGAAAATGATATTCTGAACATTGTTGAGTTATAGAAATCCCAGTTATGATTTTTTAATTTTTTATATTTTATAATGTTTTCATATATATAAAATTTATTTGTTTACTACTGACGAACCCTGACCCCTGTTTCAGAAAATGCTGTCCCCATCCCCATCCCTGAACCCACATACCATGGCAACTTAGGCACAATGTGTCAACAGGGGTATAGAAAACAAAATGGCACAATTTTTCATTTAAATGAAGCTAATGCAATCACATCTCTCGCTAACATACTCTGCATCCTCTTGATCTAGAACATTGCATCAAATCCAATTGATGAATGAAGGCAAAAGAGGGAGTAAAGCAATGGCTACAACTTCCCTAGGAAAAAATGCTCATCAAAACCAATGGTTGTTGTGAAGATGCTAGCATAGATCCACCTTAATCCCAGATCTATCAAGCCTTGAGAGGGATCAAATCCCTCAAAGTAAACCTTTTTAAGCATACAAAAACTTGAGGTTTGCACCTCAAGGGTTTTGATCACTCTCAATGCTTGATAGATCCAGGGTTAAAATGGATCTCTGTTAGTTTATTTTTTATTTACTTTTTTAGGTCAGTTTTTTAAATTTCTTTTTACATTGGAGGTCAGATGTCAAATTTTATTCCATTTTATTTGATGCACGTGACATATGTGACACATCTCTTCCATACCGAGTTGCAGAATGCACCTCTAAACACAACAAGGTATATATAAATACTAAATAGGCATGCTATTAGGTAAAAAAATCTAAGTCTATTGGGGGAAAAAGGATTCTAAATCAACCATTTTATACTCATAATCCATCACTTTTAAGGATCCCTTCTATTCATGTTTTTCACAAATAAGTTGGTCACTGTTTGAATGTAAAATAAAACAAAATCTGATACATTCCCAACCTGTACAGTGTATCTCCTTCCTTTCTCTCAAACACGTACATGCATAGTGTTAAAGATGTAATGCCCATGGTTTGTTGGGCACCCAACTTTTCCATAATTGGTGGTAGGGTCAAGTTTAGGAGTGACTGACAAATTTAGAGGTGGCAATATATTTTTGGCTTTGCATATTTTTCACTGGAGGACCAAACTCATCCTCGGCTGTCAATTTTTGGGACAGATTGTGTCGATACATATACATGTGAAATCTGAATTGTACAAGTTTTCAAAATCTCATATTCTTGTGTGTTTGCTCTGATAAATCTAGCACATAGTAGTCACTCCAACGTTTCTCAATTTCTTAAAAACTCATCACTCATTAAAAAACATGAATGGCCATGCTATGAATCAAAACCAAATTCCATTTATCATCATTGATTAATATATCTCCAAATGAGCCACATTCCAAATGACAAGCCCATATACTCAATTAAAAGATTCATCTTGATCACGGATCTATTAAGCACTGGGAGGGATTAAAAAAAAATCCAAGTGCAAACCTCTTGGTGCTTAAAAAATCCAGGGTTAAGATAGATCTATGCTAGTTTATTTTTTATTTTTATTTTAGGTCAATTTTTGTTTATTTCTTAGGGCAATTTTTTCTCTTTATTTTTTTAGCTTGTTCTTCGACATTAGAGATCAGATGTCAATTTTTTTCTAATTCTAGTTTATGAGCATTACGACTGAATGTATAGATATCTACCTGAAACCCTGAGAATGTAATAAGACATTTAAGTGCGATGATTTGTTTCCTCCACAATTAATGTGGATGATAAATCCATTGCAGTTAATCTTGATATTAGGAAGCAGGATTGTTACATTGGATATTTTTAGCTGTGAGAGGAAGCCCAACAAGTTAGCTCAATCAGTTTCAAGTGACTGTTTCAAGGTGTATTACCAAAAGGTCACACGTTCAAATCCAGGGGAATCCCACTGAATCAACAGCCGCTCTTCTGGTTGGTGAGCAGCGATCAATCTTCCATTCAGAAATTCCAGGGAAGAAGGGGGAGATCTCCATTAGAAAACAATTATAGGCCTTCAGGCTGACCAAACTTGATTCTTTCTTCAGAAAATAAAAAAGAGAGAAATTCCATTCATGACAGACTGCTTTACCAAGTTCTAAACTTTGCATGTTGTAAATCTCTTTTCATTAGTATCAAAATCTTGAATGGGTCCCAACTCCCCAGTGACCCTATTTGGACTGATACTATGATTGTGAGGTCTTGTTCTGTTTGAAATATGTCATGCAACCTTTCCCTTTCTTTATCTGCCGACGTAGCTCTAATACAACAGGTACAAGCTGTATTACACATAAACTTCTCCCTCTGCCAATAAGATGCATCCATCGTATATTTATGAATTCGTGGGAGTCAATAATAAATAATGTGGGACCCCAGTAAACCTTGATAGTAAAATATAAAGTCTTAAGGCACAAGCCCATCATAGTCTGCCACTTGTGTACATTATGCATGCAAATGTGCCACCTTCCATACATACTATCCATCAAATTTATTATGAAAAAGATTGGTATAATGAATTCAAGATAAGCAATGCCAGTGAGGTTGACAGAAGAATGGTTTTAGCAAATGCCAAGGATGTGCAACAGATAAAAAAGAGAAATAGGAGACACAAAGAAAATACTACAGCTTATTAGAACCTGCACAAGCTGATGATCTGGTGCCAACAATGCCTATTGTGTCAAAGAAGGTATTCAGGTGATGCTTCCTATGGTGAAATAGATAATAGTCTCCCAGGGAAATAATCAGCACATGTGCAAAGACAGAAAGCGTCTCCCCTCCCAGGCAATAATCAGCAACCTGTAGATTTTCAGTATTGGACCCTAACTTTGTTGATAGTTGAGACTTTTTAGAGGCACGTGAAGTTAGTCTTGTTTGTGTCATTATAGCTACTAAACTAGTCAATTCAGTGAATATTTGAAAGATCATTGAACATTGGGTTGTGTCAGTCACATCAATGGTTTAACTCAAGTGGTTGGGAGGAATGATTGCTATCCTCCCCACCCAGGTTCAATTCCTGCAAGTGATATGTTGAGCTCTTAACAAGTATATTGTTGTAATGGCTTCGAGCCCTGTTGTTGACTGGCTTTGTGCCCTGAAGATTCTAGGGTTTACTCTAGGTACCATCCTCTACATGAGGGGAAGTACTCAGGGGTTTTCCCCAGGCAGTGTAACCTGGAAAAAAAAAGGGTTGTGCCAGTCACGCTCATGTGTAACAGATGATGCCAGTGAAATAAAGTTAACAAACAAACATACAAGGTTGATTTAGACAAAACAAAACTGCATAATAAATGCTAAAGCAGGAGCTTTCTTGATGGTGAGGCTAACCCAATCTAGGCATTTCTATTTAGAGCAAAATAGAGTGAATAATAGAAAACCCAGTTCCAGTTTAAATAATCTTTGTAAACAGTAAGTATATAGATCTGGATTAACAGAGCAAAATAATCAATGCTTTAAACCAGGAATTGTATTGTGTTTTGAAACATTCGAAAGGGCATTGTGATATTTGCATAAATAATTTCATTATAAAAGCAAAGACAATTCATGGTCAACTTTTGTCAAGGAATGGAAATAAAAGCATATAAATTTATCGATTACAAAAAAAACACTCTAAAAACAAGACTGTACATTAATTAGATACTTACTTGCCGTGTTGATGTCTTCAACACTACACATTTCCCCTTCCTTTGTGAGTCCAAATCAACATTTGCACCATCTTCTTCTGCTTCCTCCTCAGGGTTCATTTCCAGGATCTAAAGTTGCACGCGACACTTAGCCGGAGTTGCCATAACATACTAAAACCAAGGAACACAATATCTATGGACTCGATGAACTCTGATACTAGTAGCAGAATAAGCAGAATATATCATGATAAACTGAAGGAACATGTTAAAAAGTCAAGCTGCATAGATGAATAAATCGGATTCTGAAAATTGGTGTTTATTTAAACAGGTCTCTAGGAGTCACCAAAAATGGTAAAAGACTGGGGTGTTTGATAAAAGCTAAGTCACCCAGTTCGTGTTTGTGTTCAAATTTGACGACAATGAAATTCCCATCAAAAATCGCTGGTGCCAAAAATATTATAAAGTTTGCCATAAAGTGCAGACATTAAGCAAATTTTTACAACTTCCCAAAAACATGTAAGATCATATATTGTTAAAAACATGCCCAGATATATATATATATATATATAGAGAGAGAGAGAGAGAGAGGTATTGTTAAAAACATGATATATATATATATATATATAGAGAGAGAGAGAGAGAGAGAGAGAGGTATTGTTAAAAACATGATATATATATATATATATATATATATATATATATATATATAAGTGGTCATTAGTTTGGAAATGCAAGTGCCCACTGAAGATAAGTATCTTTATGTGGCTGGCGATTGCTAATAGAATTAACCTGGGATAATGGTCAAAAGCAAGGGTGGCAAGGCCCAAACAGGTGCATCTTGTGCAAGGTCAAAGGGGAGTTGGTGGACCACCTTTTTGTCTCTTGTTCATTTACAGTGCAGGTTTGGCAAGAGGTACTACAGTCATTGAACTGTCCAGGAATACGGAATCAATCCTCATTGGAGCAATGTCTCTGGACCTGGGTGACGAACTCAGTGGTCACTTCCTTCAAGGACCTTCCTTCTTATGTCAAATGGGGAATTTGGTTACATAGAAATCGGACTTTATTCAAAGGCAAAGGTGGATCACCCATGTTTGTAGCACACAAGGTTCAAACTGCCTTTAAAGAAAAGAAGAAGGAGGTGACTAGAAAGATAGACAGGCCACTTTGAGAACCTTTGTTCAACCACTCAATAGCATGGAGTTATTTCGATAGTGCTTGTCAGGGGGTTCCAGGCTGTTTTGGAGCTGGTATTGTGTTACATCTTACCTCTCAAGATTTTTTTCATTTAAAACTAGGAGCTAGAATAGGCACAAATAATTGGGCCGAGCTTATAGCCCTTTGGATGCTACTAAACTTTGCTCGGGACAAAGGAATAAGACTTTTACAGGTGGTGGGTGATTCCAAGTTAGTAGTAGATTGCTTTAAAGGGAGAGCTCACCTGAACATCATAGCTCTGTTACCTTGGCAGCGTAGAATCCGGGAGTTACAGGAAACTTTTGAATCTATCTCCATAGAACATGTCTATTGAGAATTTAATCTTCAGGCCAATGCTCTTTCCAAGGAGACGATTGCTCTACGTGAAGGTATTTTAGTTTGCAAAGAATTCTGAGGTGAGGAGATGCTTCCAGAAATACAGTCTTTTATCCTTTGATTGTTGGTTGACAGGTTTGGGAGGAGGACTCTTGGTCTTTTTGTTTTTGATAATACCAGTGTCTTTCTGAAATTTACTCTGGATGTACTGTTATTTTTTGTAACCAGTTGAGGTATCTGCAAAGGCTGGAATGTAATATTGACAATACTGGCTGAAAGTCATAAGCGTCTATCTGGTACATAAAGTATTCTTTCTTGAGCTGTGAATACTGTTATATGTATATTTTGATTTCTACTTGAAATAGTAAATATACAGTTTTTTTCTCAGAAGGAAAAAAAAAATTGTATATATATATATATATATATATATGGGTGTGTCTTTATTTTTTAAGGTTTAACCAAGAAAAGGGAATCTCAAGGATTTTTGAGAATTTTATAAAAAGACATTGCATGCTCATTAAATTCACGATTGAAATTGCCTTTAAATCAGGCAATGATTGAGATTTTGCTAATTTAGAAAACTATTTAAAATCGCCGAATGCTGTGGTCGAGAATAAAAGCAAATAACAAAAAAATCACTGCTGTAATTATAAAATTGTATAAAAGAAGCAGATGGCTGCAATGAAACAAATCGGGATTGATCGAACGAGTCGGCCCAAAAAATTTATATAAAATTTGGAAGTTTCTATGGCATGCAATAACAGGCCAATCAAGCCAAAATTTCACAGTAAAATGTTTTTGTAGTGTCAGCAAGCAATTAACCTAAAAAAATCTTTCCACGTTGAGTTCAGGAGCCAGAAACTTGAGAATATAAAGTCATTAAACAAGAAACCTGAATTGATTAACCTAAAATTAAGAAGTTAAAAAATTGGGGATTTTCACAAGAAGCCGTCGAGCCACTCAGGCATGCAATAACAGGCCAATCAAGCCAAAATTTCACAGTAAAAATGTTTTTGTAGTGTCAGCAAGCAATTAACCTAAAAAAGGCTTTCCACGTTGAGTTCAGGAGCCAGAAACTTGAGAATTTAAAATTATTAACAAGAAACCTGAATCGATTAACCTAAAATTAAGAAGTTAAAAAATTGGGGTTTTTCACAAGAAGCCGTCGAGCCACTCAGCCTGAAAATTATAAAGTTTTTAAAAAGGGGATTTCTATGGCGAGTCCAAGAATTGAACCAAAAAGATAAAACTTAATTCAGAAGGAAAATTAGAAAACCATTTGGATTTCAGATAGATCTTGGCATGCACTATGCCTCTGTTTACCAGCTTTCGGTAAATGAAAGGAATGAAAATAAAGGAGAAAAATATAATTTTACAGAAATATAAGTAAATATGTGCAGAAACATAACTTACCTCGACGATATTGCCGACCAAATAAGGAAGTTGCTTGTTCAGCTTGATTTTCTCTTGGTTCTCCTTTATCTTCTCTTTCGTGGTATCTAGCTCTAGATTTGTCCTCTGCGCTTCATCCTGCGAATCGCCATGGAATTAATAACAAAAAGAGCTTAAATTATACGGGTTTTGTAAAAGAAAAAATAGATATTTGGGAATTGTGGAGGGTACCCTGAGAACCCGATTTTCGCTCTCCAGCATGCGAGCTCCTCTTGTAAGCTCTTCTGTCGTCATCGAAGAAAGTTCGTCCTCGCCTTCGAAAATACTGTCTTCGGTCATTGCCGTGGCCATTTTCACAGACGACGACTGTATTCGAACCCAGACAATCCAGCAGCAGCAATTGGAGCCAAAAAATGAAGAGATGGAACCAACCTCAACAAAAGAAAAGAGCCTCAAAAGTTGAAGCAGTTAGCTTGAGGAAAGAAACTTAGTATATTCGACTTCACTCTGCCTTTTTCTTTTGATTTGAGGAAAGGACCTTAGTATATTCGACTTCACTTTGCCTTTTTCTTTTGATTTGTTAATGTGGTTGTGTTCGGTAAGAGGTAACAAGTGTTGCATGGCAGTGTAGTTTTTCCTGGGTTGGAATGGGAATAAATGCATTGCTATGGTGGGATTGAGGGAGAAATAGAAACTCGAAGTAGCGGACACGTGAGAAGCAGCTTGAAGTACAGGTAGTATCCGTGCAGAAAATGACTCGTGCCAGTGTGTCACACGTCAACCATAAGACATCAGGTTGGTAGATGACCCGGGGAGAATGTCAATGCGGAAGTAAGGCCGGAGTCCCGAATTCCCGAATTAGTTAATCATAATATTATATTAATATGGGATTAATATGCCAATATTCTTGCAGAATCAATCCTACTTCGTTTTTTTATAGAGGTGATACTCTTGTTTAAGTTTTTTCCCGGGGCATGTATAGTTCAAATATGGGACTTAGAAAAAATTTGTCGTAATGACTTGAAGCAATAAAAAATGATAGTAGTAGTTTTTTTTTGTTTTTTTTAATAAAGATTCTTGGAAAAAAGGACCAGGAATCACATACATTAAACATTCAAATTTAATAAACACAATTTCCTTACATCCAGCATAGTTGAAGATAAAAATTTCTCAGCACATAAAAATAAAAGAAGATGATCGATACGCATAAAGAAAACTAATTTAGCATTCTGAAAACAGGCCCACAAAGCACCGTCAAGATTGTTCGCGGAGTAGTTTTCTTTGAAATTTATCAAAAATTAATAATGTTTGTTACATATTTCTGGAAATTTAAATGTGTTTGTCGTATAAACTGGGATTGGGGCTCCCGCGGACCATAAAAGAAATAAGTACAAGAAATAGGACTGTAGAAATAAGAAGTGGGCGACGGTAGAGAGGAAGACCTGAAAAGAAGAAATTGGAAGTTATCAGTCTTTGGTTAGAAATTTCTATTTAAAGAGGTGGAATAACTAGATTGATAAAGAACGCAAGATGTGATCAGTATAGACTTACTATGATGGTATCTATTTCTCCCTTTTCTATTTGCTTGTTGATGTCTTTTTATTGCTCTCGTCGATGGCCACTAGAATCGTGCCAACCAGTTGTTGCCCTTCGTCAGTGAACTTGTCGATTCCCCTTTGGAGCCATTCTTCAATGTAGCTTCTCATGGGGGGCACGTTGATTTCATCATAGATTTTTATATTTAAAAGCTTGTTTTCTAATTTCCTTAGATCGATAGAAATACTATGCAGAGCATGTTCAATTTCTTCATTGTGTGTCGAATAGTCCACTAGCCAGTTGTCTACATCATCTTGACCATATTCAAGGATGTCGTAAAAAAATTCTAAAGACAACCCCTTTAAAATATCAACTTGTTCATTGAAGGCTTACTTGCATAAGGACAAGGAGTTGAGGATTAAGTTTGGGTCTTGAACCTCGTTGGTACTTCTAGCTAAGTCTATTTCGATCAGGTTTTTGAATAATTCTTCCTTCTCTGATATGGCTTGTTCACATAATTCGACAATGAGATGGAGGTTCTTAACTTTCTCTTTCCAACATGCTTTTAATTGTTTGATCCGGTTTGGGGAGGAGAGATATTCTTGTCTTCTTCTTAGATCTAAGATATTGAAGACACGGTTGCCAAAAGGGATCACCGTCTCTAGATAGAAACATTCTTCATTTTTTAAATACGTCTGCAAATGGTCATGCAAAGCATGTGCCCTCGTTCGAAAGGAAGCTATATTTTGTAATGTTTCTCAGGCTTCAGTAATTAGCTCCATTATTTTCTTGGTATTCTTCTCCACATAGCCTCTACAGGATGTGAGGAGGCTAGAGGATCCTTTTAACTTGGCTGTAGGGGTGGCAGGCATGATTTTTGCTTAAGTACTGGCAAACAATGGGGTAGGAATCAAAGCTTCCTCCAATTCCTTGATTAGGTCATTCAGACCGACATTCTCCACTTCAATTCCTCCAATGGAATCATCAAGAGCATCTATGGTTGCTCAGTGAAGTCAGGAGATTTGGGACGGCTGCATGTTTCTAAGGTTAATCTACGAACAAGATTTCCCTTTCTTATTTGTTACATCTCTCTTTTCAATAATTAAATGTTTAGATTGGTTGTCAAAAACAACGCTTCGGAATACGAAGGATTCATCTTCGTAAAAAATGTCGGCCTCAGCTATTTCCATTGTGGAACTATGGTGCATCGCGTCCGCAGGATGATCAACTTTGCGGAACATGTCATCCACAGCAGTTTCAAGTTGTATGTTCTCACTTTCAGTTTCAGGCTCTTCTGCTTGCCCTACAATGTTTTTTTTCTTCTTCGTCACGGGAAGCTTGTGAGAACTATCAACTTTTTCGCGAGGAGGGTTCTTATCTCCTCCTCCGTTTGAAGAATTTTGAGTTGCTTTCTTACTGGGGTGGGTTGTTGGAGCGATGCTCCGTGATGTCGTGCTCTTGGGAGTGCTAGCCAGGGACTGGACAATCTTCTCACCAGAGCCTTTTCCCTGTTGTTTGTACAATTCAGTGGTGCTTTGCAATGTCTCTACGTCGCTATCGTCAGGAGCATAAGTGTTGTCGTCATTGTCTTTGTTTTCGTTCAGGCGTGTATGGATAAAAGAGCTACTAAAGCCAATTGCTAGTAAATCTCCTAGAAAAATCTCATTAGGGTCGAACCCTCTTAGCCTTTCATCATATCTTAGGTTCAAGTTGTTGAAATGGCTTGCAAATTCGTCAATCTTGTTGATGTTCCTGAACACGAAGTCCCCGACTTTCCAAGGCAGAGGAATGAACTGTTTTTTTCTCTTTCCATGGAAAAAATGCAACCTGTAGTTGTATTGCCTTGCTATTTCTCTAACAAACATCTTATCTGTGATGTGACATGGAAGGAAAGCAGGATTTTCCTTGGATCCAAAAATCATTATTACACTGTAATTTTCCATTTGTTCAAGTGTCCCCTTCCTATCCAAAAACTTGGTTGCATGGTCAGACATCCAGGGAGCATCCTTTCCTAACAATAAATGTTTGAAAACTGAGACAAAGTCATTAAAAACCTCATAAAAACAATGGGAGGCATTGTGCCTCCACAAGGCCTGGTACCATAACGTTACTGGGTTGAATTCATAGTTTATCTTCTTGGACAGAGACAGTTTTGGAAACGAACAACAATGCATTATCGCGAAAACCAAGTAGGATGACATATAAAATTTATTCTCTTCTTTGAATCGTGACAATTGGGAACAAATTTCAATGGAAATTAGCTTCCCCCAATCAAAAATGGATTGTTCCTTGACTGTGAAATACAAAATATAAAGAACCATGCGGGAAATGCTTGTTGTGGATTCCTATCCCGTTATTCTTATAAACAGCCAGGCAATTTCCCATAATGGATTTCTAAAAGAACTGACTTGCAATTTTGTGATATCTTCAGGAACTGTTGTCTGGTCTTCCAAGAACTCGGGTAAGAAGTCCAACCCGTTATCATGTTTTTTTAGGAACTGCTTGCAGTCTATTCCTCTGAAGGTCAATGTTGGCTCTGACAATCTTAACATCTTGCGGAAGACCCGAGGTGACAAAGAAACAGGAGAATGGTCGTGCAGTGGAATAATTCTTTAGCTTGAAATATATTTTTCGGTGCACCAAGAGACCACCTCCTTATAGTCAAAAACTTCAGGGACACAGTTTGCACGAGTGATTCCAGAGGTCCAAATCACTTCGTTCTGGATGGAACGGGATGAATAGTAAGAGTATGCCCTGGACCATTGGAAGTTCTGGTCATCACGCCGAAGATATTCATTGTATCTCCACAGAACTGTTGTCGAGTTGTTGCCATAAGTTTACGAGAACGTTCGTTTGCTCCAGACGATGTTTAAAATGAAGATTTGGAAGGGATAATATAACCCTCCTCAAATATTGGTCCAATGCGTGTGAATAGGAGATCTCCTCGAGCCTTTCGCTCATTAATGACAATCTCGATGGTTGTTGCATGATGCGTTGTTAGCATTAAAGACTAGTAATTACATACTTATAAGTGCGAAGATGGCGGGTACGACGAAAAGCAACTAAGGATTAGAGATTTTGTGAATGCGCCAACGCGATGACCCGCGAAATACCTTCCATGTTGTTTGAGATGAATAATCGGAAAGGATAATATAACTCTCTGCAGATCTTGGTTTAATGCGTATTAATGAAAGATCTCATTGAGCGTTTCTCTCATTAATGATAATGTTGACGGTTCCTGCATGACGAATTGTTAGCATCAAAGCTTACTAATTTCGTATTTAGAAAGAAGTACGAAGGTGGCGGGGACGAGAAAGAGCAATTAAGGAATGGCTAATTATCAAAAGTGGTCGGTCGGGCTTCAAAATAGGGTTACAAGGTATAACCATGAGAGGTGGGGGCCCGACGGTCAAATTGTATGTCTCGAAAGTTTTGAGTGCAAAATGCATAACACGGAAGAGGGCATGATGGGATAGTCCAGTGGTCAATTTGTATATCGCGAAACTATGGGTATTGTTTGCAGGCCATGGAACATTGGAAGCGCAATCGTGAGCCTGCCTGTTTGGGAACCCGCAATCGAAAAAAGTGGTTTTGACAGGCGAAATTGACCGTCCATCAACTGGAAGAACGAGTCAGGTTCGGGGTTTTCTTAATAACCCAAGTCGTTTGGTGTAACTCGTTTTAACAGGTTTAATGGCTCCGTTGGCCAATCTAAAATCCTAAAAGAAAATAAACAAGAGAAATAAATCACTAACTAATTACTAAATACTATATATTGTATATGTACATATGCAATAATATAACTATTGCAGATATTTTTAGCAGAAACTACACTAATATCACTTATATACATCATCTACAATTTGCAAGTTTTAATCGAAACTTACGAAATCAAATGCGAAAGTTATCTATGTTAATAAGTAGATAAAGAAATCACATTTAAAACTTTTTTTTCGTTTTCCTTTATAAATCTAACTAATTCTGCATAAAAAAAAAAATACAATGAAACATAAACGCGTGGATAGTCAAAAACTGAAACATACATTATAGTTTCAGTGATATGTAAATGACAGAAAAATACAAAGGAGCTAACCTGTTAGTGAATTAGTGAGGTGTATCCAAGCATCTGCATGAGTGGAGAACATCTAACTGTCATGTCCAAGAGAGAAATCCACAATGAACCTTGTGACTGTTCTAAATAAATTCAAAACATGTATTAATAGCTTAGGTTTTAATGACAAAAAAGGATACACAAACATAAACATGTGATCTCATAATTACATATGATTACAGCAAGATAAATCTAAAAGCAACCTATGCATTTCATCATTCAATTAAAACTCAAAGATAAATCCTATCATTCTGATCGAAGATATGATCATAGCATTTATATTTTGAGAAGCAAGTTGTAGACGGTATTTATAATATAAATATCTTGCACATAATAGCTCATTAAGTTTAAAGCTATCAGACCTATTAATGTATTAGGATTAACAAAACATAAATGAAAACATCATTAACAAAAGGCTAAAGCCAAGCATATATGTTGTTTCATTAAGTTCATGAATCACTCGTCCATCTCTTGCCCTCAGCCAAGATGATTTCCATTACAAAATATGGAGTATTTAAAGAGTATGTGAAAGTTAAACTTCCTATCTTCTAAGATAGGATCAGATCTCAAAAAGATTTAAAAGTTACAGATATAGAGGGTCTAAAAACCACTCAATATCAAACTATATCTTCACAATTATGAGAGTTTTACTCTTATTTACAAAATAAGCCAAAAGAGATGGCTAATTAACTAAGTCCAACATGCTCCACCCTATGAGATCAGCATAAGATACATCCTCTCCT